>APFE031392859.1:27553-41398 GCA_000404065.3 Pinus taeda | reverse complement strand
AAAAACTACTTTAAAGACCAGTTATAATGTTTAACTCTTCCTAACTCTCTGCTTCCAACATATAGTACTATGTAAAACACGATTAAGAAGTAGTTAGAGATAAGTCTAAAAAGTATTCAAAACAAGCTGTAAGTTATCAGTATTCTAATCTCTTAAAGACGAACAGTTTATGATAAAGAGACCATCAATATGTTAGCATACAACTTGAGAAACTAAACTAGAAATCAACTAGGAAAACAGAGTAAAGGCAACAACTTATGAATATGACAACTGAAAATACTATTAGAGATAAAGAAAATGCACAAATACACACAATCCCGGGCTAACACCTGCAAAAGACAATCCTGATCAGTTTAAAGTAAATGATGGAAATGAAATAACAGTGAAATTAAATCAAATATGTACATGTGTTAAAGAAAAGGAAAATTGTTGAATTCAAAGGAAGTGAATGGTAAAAACATAAAAGTAAATTACTGTACAAAGGCTGTTATGAACGGGGGCCCTCCATCCACAAAGCCCAAAGAAAAATTAGCTACGTAAAGGAGTCAAACAACAGTCTTCTATTAATTCATAATGCAGAAATTACAGTCAAAAAGTGCTGAAACAGCAGCTTCAAAACAGAGTTTCTGTTCTCACTAAAAGCGTAGAAATTACATGAATGAAACAACTAAAGACTAACTTTCAAGCGTGTGCAGATGCTGGATTTTATAAGCAAGTAAACAACTGCCTACTGCGTAAAACAAGAAACTGAAAATTAACTGACAGCATGTAAATTAAATGGTTCAACAACACGTCAATAGGTCCGTTGGTGATCTGGAAGGTACGGTCGTCATGGAGGTTGAATCCAAGGTTGGATCCTGTCTCCCATAACCTGCATAGAGTGGAGGAGTTGCCATCTCGAGTGACGTATCCTTTCAGCTCACGTAGCACCGTTTGAGCTGGCTTTGTTGACCGGAGTTGGACCCTCGTTGACCGGAGGTATGCGTGGCGTTGCTGACCAAGCCAATAGAACAGGAACCTTCAACACCTTCATTACCATGTGCCCATGTGGTTCGTTTCTCAAAATGACACGTGGAACATGGAGATCAATGAAAAGGCTGCGAAATTGCTGAATGGCTGCGAAATTGCCAGACAGCTACAGAAACTCTGTGCATATGTCAAAAATCTAGACAAACAGTCAAACATTTAGGAAAGTCAACCAATCATGCTTAAAGACATCAAATGTAATGATCTTGGTAAGTTTATGAGGAAAATAGGGCAAAAGAGAGGGATAAGTGAGGAAAAGCTGTAGGTAATGATGGATAAATAGGTACAGGTTAGAGGCTCTACAGTGTCATTTCCAAATGATTCCTTCCTTTCCTTTTCTAAGGCATTATATGACTGAATTTTTTCTTTATCACTTGTCATACGTTTCGAGCATCCACTGTCAATGTACCATTGATTTTCCTGTCCTTCCGCATATAAGGCTATACCACATCTTTCTGGTTTCGGTTCTTTCTTTCTCCATGTTTTTGGACCCAGTGAAGCTTTCTCCTTCTGAGATGTTTGTGGAAACTTACTCTTGCGTTCAGAATCTTCATGACAGAAGTTGTTACAAATAGAGCATTCTATTTCATTTTAAAGAGAAAAAAAGTTCTTGTAGGTCCTCCTCATAATCCCAATCACACTCCTTTGGTTTCGTGCTTCTCTAGATATGATGGTCTTATAGGAAACACATTGAGCAACTTTGTGTCCAAAGTTGTGACATGAGAAACATTGTCCATTAAAGAAATCCTGCGATTATCAGATCTATTGACCAAGTGATTGTAGTTTCCATTGACATTCATTCTTGAAGCAAACTGGGAATGATTTACTTTGGTTGGTTGTAGTTTCTATTCATCCTTGAAGTATATTGACCCCAATTTACCTGGTGATCCACTTTATGCCTTTGCTGATGATTTTCAACCTGTTCACTTCTCCTTGCTACATCAAGATAACTTTTGGAGGTGGATGGTTCTATGCTTGAGATGCTTCTTCAACATATCCAAGACCTGTCTTTATTAGAGGAGAGCACTGCACTTTGATAATGTCATCTAAAGTTTCAGATCCTTTAGCAAATCTAAGATTAAGAGCTTTTGTTTTCTCAATATCTTTTCTAAGTCCCACAATTTCACATTCTAACTTTTCATTGTGTTTTTCCCTTTCAGCAAGTTGGAATTTCAGAGTATCTATAATCATACTCTTTTCTTCTAAACATATTTTAAGTTTAGAAATTTCTTCATAGAGATCATCTTCATCTATATCATCCAAGAATTTATCATCTTCAAAAGCCATCAAAATTCTATAATCATTACTATGTTCATCTTCATCACTATTTGAAAATTCATCCATGTATTCATGTGTATAATAGCTCTTCTTACTTACGCTCTGTTTTCTATTCCATTTAATCGGTTCTTGACCTTTATCAAGCTTATCTTTATGAGGACATTTGGCTGCATAGTGATCGACTCTTCCACAAGCAAAGCATTTTAAAGGTAACTTACCTTTGAATCTTCCAGAACCCTGTTGAAGGTTCTTGACAAATTTGATTCTTCCTCTCCTCCGTTTGTCCTGAATCATTGTATTCTCCTTTTCCTGAAACTTTGAATGTAGCTTCTCTCATGTCTAATGGAGCCCCTTTTCTCATTTCGAAAGCAGTTAGAATTCCATGCAGCTGTGACATAGTAATGCTTTGAAGATTCTTCTTTTCTTCTATGGCAGAAACTTTGATTCAAACTTAGTAGACAAGGATCTTAGAACCTTTTCAACTAAAGTAACTTATTTTATCTCTTCACCCAAGTTTTTCATGCAATTAACAATCTCATCTATTTGTAGGAAATAATTAGCTACACTTTCATCATTGTGCATTTTGAGAGTTTCATATTGAATTCTGAGAGATTGTAGTTTTGCATGTTTTACCTGATCATCTCCTTCATAGATTAGAATGATCCTGTCCCATATTTCTTTGGCAGTTTTGAGCTGCATAACCTTGATGAATTCTGATTGCTTTAGACTCCCCAATAGAGTATTAACAACCTTTGAATTTGTTTGATACTGCTTTTTACCTGCCATATCTGTAGGAGTTGCTGCTGGAAATGTGTATCCTCCTTCCACAATATCCCAAACTTTTGTTCCAAGAGATTGAAGTTAGGCTGTGGTTCTTACCTTCCAATAGACGAAGTTACTCCCATAAAAAATTGGTGGCCTGATGGATGCCTCTTTTTCGTAGTTGCTCATGATGATAGATCTTCCTTCAAGCAATCAAGCTTCTTTTGAAGGATCTAATCTAATTCCAATTGTTGGAAATAATATAGAGAGGGGGGGGGGGGGGGGGGTTGAATTAGTGTTAGTAGTTTAACAATTTTTCATTTCCATAAAAAAATTGATATACTCTACTTTTGTTAATTAAACTTGTGTATATACGCAACTGTGTTTACAAAAAATCGTATATATCTTACAGACTTCTAATCTAGTTAGCCGATCTTAATATGTGTATCAAAACCTTAAAACAGTAACCAAGTGCAATAAACAGTATAGGCAATCATGCACATGAACACAAGATATAAGGTGGAAACCCAATGTGGGTGAAAACCACCTACTGCAATTCATCTCTATCTTCTTTTAATAAGAAACTTCTTTTTACAATATTTTTGTACTGGTGTAGTCTTATACCAGTACGTAGGCTTCTACTTGCAGAAGGTTACCACCTTCTCTCGTTCTCCAGCTTTTCCTAGAAGGGAGCTACAACCCCCTTTGCTCTTGTACTAGCTGATGTACTAGTATATAGGTGCTGACCTACAAAAGGCTACAACCTTCTCTTTTCTTCCAAGGACCACGTTTCATAAATTTTTAGACTAGATCCATCAATAACATCAATCAACCATCAAATATATGTACATCAAGCTATCTCCTTTGCACCAAACAAAAACTGAATCAAACACTCACCTCTCTAAATGCTATAACCAGAGTATAGAAACAGTAACTAAAAGCTAATCCTGAACCTAGAACACTGCAACAATAAACTGAAGTAGCTAAAACATATTTTATGAGACGTACGCTACTTCAATATGAAAAATCTATGTGCATACGCTATTATATTAAGGCAGACCTGCGTATACGCAGTTCTGAATTATCGAACCAGTGTGTATATGTGCCTTTGCTATGCTAAACCTGCATACAGATTTGTAAAAGATAATTTATCCCTTTTAACTATTCAGACATCAATTATACCTAGATCATCAGATTTATAGATCAAGCCATGCGCCAAATATATCAGATCAAAATCACACAAAGATACTTCTCTTCAAGCCTTAAGATCTTGACCCATCAATAGAAGTTATCCTTCTTCTAGTGCTCAGGTTCCTCCTTGATCCAGATCCAACTATGCACTATAACCCAATGACCAATATTCTAGATCTTGCTCTTCATAAGATATTCAATCCTTGAGTCTCATTGCCTAATGATCTCCTTCCTGTTTTATAGTCTTAGGCCTTACTCAATTCCATGGTTCAAAACCACTTAGAACCAATACCTGGGTCCAAATACCTGGGTTGAACACTTCGGATGAGATACCATGGTACAAAACCATAGGTCCAAATACCAAGGACCAAAAACCAAGTTTTCCAAACTGTACATGCTTTTCTGTGCATGAAAGTGTGTGTATACGCATACACGCCTTTTTGTCTATGAATCTGCATGTATACGTGTCTTGGAAAATGGGAACTTGCATATAGCTCCTTTTCCTTTCTTCTGAGAGCTTGAGAGCCTGAACTCTCATCTGAGGATTTGTCGAATGAGTTGCAATCAAGGACAAAACCTGTGCCATAGTGCCAAACTTGTGTCATAATGCCAACACCATAATGTCTCATGACCAGAAGTTCCTGTTCACCATCACAGTTGAGTCCATTAATGAAATGCGACAGTTTCAACCAGGGCCAAACCTAACCCCACTCTCAGTTGGAGACCTATTGGACCAGTATCCCAAGCTTAGCCCTGCAAAATTGGCCCAGTTATTCCAAACCTTCATTAGAGAGGAAAAACACATCCCCAATGATTCCCCTCCATATGTATCAACCATTTTCTCTCCATGGGGCCAGGATATGGTAGCCATGATATCATGTGTTTTGGGTTACACCACAAATGAGTACATTGATGAAATAATTCTTGCTTTCGTGTCCATCTATACCCCAGGACAACCTCCTACAACCATATATGATTTTGCCACATTCATAGCTGATAGAATTCATGAATAGTTCACAAGAATGGTAAATGAGAGGGTATTCAAATACTCCTCTGTATTATACCATCTATTTTTGTACTATCACTCGGATAAGTTTCCCTTCACTCTCCAAAAGCCGGACACAAGGGGCCAACCTAGATCTGTTATCTTTTAGATCCCATTCTTCCATGAGTTTAGATCACCTTATACATACTCTGACTTCATAAACTCTTTTGTTCATCCAATCATGACTATTCTCATTGGGAATCCTCCACCTAGGATAATCCCATAGATAAAGAGAGTCCTCTAGCTTTCCAAGTAGACCAAAGTGGGTGATTAGTACCTTTACTAAAACCACACAAAAATCAGAATATATGGTTGCATGCTTGCACCATATAAGTTGCCAAGATACCTCCCTATGAGGTTGTTTTCCTTAGAGTATTAGAGACAAATCATCAATGCAAATGAAGTAAACTTCATCAATGCCAAGAAGAAGGCGTATTTTAAAATCATAGATCAATTAGGTCCCTTCATATGCAATTCCAAAGAGGTAAGGAAAGAGACAGACCTAATCCTACAAAGAATGAATTTCCAAAGGAGTTTTGTTTGGAGATATGACCCTTTGGAATTCATTACCAAGAAAAGACAAAAGGTCAAGCTAGGACCTTTCATCCACCACCCCATACCAGAAATAGAAGCATATGCCAATCAAACAGAATGGGTGGAAGGTACCCTAGTAGACCAAGCTAGCACATTAGTAGATGTAGAAAATGATTTGATTGATTTCGAAAAGCAACCTGATGACAAATTTTTTTCTACAGGTACCTGAAGAGCAGGAAAGAACCATGATTACCCCTCTAGTCATTTTGACTCCTCAGAATGAAGAGAAAATTCTGAAAAGAAACAGAGAGGGAGCTTCCACATCAGGGATGGACACCTCAAATTTGCAACAGGAAACAAGAAAGAGGCAAAGGCTCAGTTCGACCACTGAACAGGAATACACAGGGGAATCAACAAATGTTACCAACATAGAAGCATAAAGAAGTAGACCTACTACTCCATCTGAAGGCATACAAGAGCCTTCCACATCACAGACTCAGATGTTGTAAAGGGAGCTTAGTGTGGAAGTATCATCCTTCAGCAGGCCTGCTGATAAAGAACAGGACATAAAACACAGGCACAAGGAAATCAAAGCAAGAAATGAGAGGCTTAAGTCCCAAACATATGCTCAGTACCTGAAACTGACTCCTACACATTAAACAAGGCTAATGTCAGCCTTTGACATTAAATAGGGAAAGATGCAGATGTCTTTCATCAAACCCATAGCTCAGCAACCCAAGACAACATTTGATTTCAAAAGGGTTAATTTTGAAGTGTTGACAAGGGATATTCATCCCATAGACCAGATTGAACTACATAATCAAGCTGGAGAGATGATATACTCCACCATGAAAGGTAAATACATAGCTACTCATCAGCTGCAAACCTCTTTAAACAACATCTCAGCACAATTTCAGTTGGAGAAGGCCTCCTCATAGGCCAAGGATATAAGGATCAAGTCCTTAGAGGACTTAGTGATTAAATTGGGACACGATCCTAAGGATATAAAAGCTACAGAGAAGCTTATAAAGAAGAAAAATGATGATATTACTGCACTTAGGAGGTAATTAAAAATACCCCAGTTGCAACATCCTCAAACTCTAGAAGTCGTAGAGGGCCAGTCCAAAAATGAGGAGTTCATGGACTTGGTCCTAAAGCTGAATGATCAATTAAAGGAGACAGAAAAGGGGTTGGATGCTTTAATTCAATTGAAGCAAAGCGACATGGCCACACCTTCTAAAGATTTCATCCCTACAGTATCCACATCAGTCCCTTCTACGCTGGCAACTTCATTGGCACCTACAGCTCCACTTGCCACAACATTTCCAGTCACAACAAAATCTACAACAACAGGTGCATCAGGAGAGAAAGCAACAAAATTGGTGAAAGCCATGGAAGAGATGTCTATCCAGGTGTTATCACCCAAATTTTTTCAAAAACATCATTTTGTCAACTTTGCTATTGGTCATGATTTCAAGGAGGTGTAAAAGCCATTTTGGTCTTGATAAAAGGGTAAGTGATAGGTTTTGAAGTCTTAAAATGTCATCTTTCATTTCCAAATAAAGTCCTTTACGTTCACTTCATGGTCAAATAGGTCACATTTTCCATTTAGAAGTCATTCCATTAATTTTAGGGTTAAATTTTTGCAATCATATAGGAAACCACAATTTTGTAGCACAACTAGTTCAAAAAAGGTGATTTGTGCTACAAAAACAAGCTAATTTCGTAGTGCATTATAGGGCAAAAACCCCATTTTTCTGTTTTTAGTAGTCAACTTCCAAGGCAGTTCTTGAGAAATTGAAAACTCATTTTTGAAAACTGAAAGATTTTTTTCTTAAAAATATTCTTATCTACAAAAACCTCCTCCATTTTTGTAACAGCTATCAAGGACCAAGAGATAGGAGCTCAAGAGTGCAACCTTCTTTTTCAGGAAAAGAAGAGTTATTTTTATTGGTCGATGAAGTGGCTATTGCTTTCCACTCCCTCATTTTGTCACCTTTCTCTCCACATTCGAATATTATTCCTTAAACAAGTTACGCAAGCTCCTCTTTGTCATTTAATTTTCAACCTTTGCATGTATCAGTCAACTGTCACATTTGGAAAGTTAACTTTGTGACAAACAGCTTGGTGTCCAAAAAGTTCTTTACAACTGTCATATTTTTAAGAGGGCAGTTTGGGTTATAAAGGGAAATTGCCATGAAGATGAAAGAATAAAAAGAAGTCTATGTGTTTGGATAGGAGCCTAAATAGATTTAACTGATCATGGATGACCTTAGCTGCATATAATCTTTCATTCAGATAGGTTACATGTATTTCTACTAGGAGTTGCAAGGGGATCTATGTGTTTCTTGGACTGTTTTGAGCTATTGGTTTCAAATGGACTTTTCAGGAAAATGAAGATGATTTTCAAAAATATGAAGGAGGTTTTTTCTAAGAGAATAACAGGGAATAAAAACCTTTTTCAAATTTCTCCCAGGTGCTACCAAGTTGGAGATTCGAAGTTTCCTTTGAGAACTATTTTCAGAATTCTGAATTTTTCCTGTTTTATACATGATTTTATAATGCAGATTCTGGACAATTGAAGTTGGTTTTCAAAAAAATGAGAGAAATTTTCTTATAAAAATTCTTATCTACAAAAACCTCCTCCATTTTTGTAACATCTATCAGGGATAAAAAGATATAATCTCTGTCTCACCACCTATTTTTCAAATAAAAACAGTGCAAAAAATGATAAATTTATAGGTCATTCTTTCATTAAAGAAGCCAGATTTGTAACGATGATGAATGTTCAGTTGAGAGCTACCAACAGGAGACCAAAGAGATAGATTGAATACCTAGAAATACAGTTAACAAAATTTGAAGAAAGGCTACAACAATAATGAAACAGGGTTATGAAAAAGGACAGTAAAGGATATACCTTAAAACAATTTTGGTATTAAAGAGAAGATCATCTGTGAAGAAGAACATCTCATAAGGTTAAATTTTTTTGATTTTTGGTGATCAGATTAGTCTTTATGAAAATTTGAAAATTCCCAAAACTGCAGATTTTTGAAAACTGTGTTGAAAAAAGTGCATACACAGTAGTTTCATAGCGCGCTACGAAACTACTGAAGGTGACTATTTAGCACTTTATAGATGCTTTTTGGAGGTAAGGTTTTATATATTCCAAGTTTGGAGGTTTTCAGTAGACATGGGATCATATATGAAGCTCCAAATGGTAGTGATGCAGAAAGAAAAGTTCCAAGAAGTATTCCATAAGTGATATAAAAACTGTGCTGCGAAAACAGACTATTTCTATAACACAATCATGTTTTCATCCTCTTTTCCATATGTTCGAGGTTCCCTTTTTTCACAGGTGGAAAATTAAGTTTTAATGGATTATTAATACATGCTACATGTACACTTCTTGAAGATAAGAATAAAGTATTAAGGGCCTTAAAAGGAGGAAACCTGTCTCCTTGTTTTCAGGACAGTTAGGTCATGACTCAGTAGGGTTTGCAACAACACTGGGGACATCATCAAGCTTGAAGATATGGATTGGCAGTTGATTAAAGAATGTATTGAAGTCATAGATAAGGTTCTTTAAAGCATGTTTTAGGAGTTTCACTCCTATTCGTATTAGGACTCTTAAAGACAACTAGCTGTCAAGTTGTAATTAAGTAGTTTGTTTTATGAATGGATACGTGTCAATGTTAGGAATTCGAATTCACCTAAAGATGGATGTTATAGAAATTTTTTGGCACTGCAACCCCAATCATAAATGTCCATAAACCAAGGGCTCCTAAGTCCCTAAAAGTGTTGCTTTACACCCTAAAAGAACAAGGTCAGCTGATTACATCATCTCGCAGAAGTTCTCCACAGAAAACTGCTTAGAACTGGTCAAAACTGGGCCATATTGAATGCCCAGTGTAGAGGGTGCAATGCATCTCACCTAATACACATGGGAGGTGTGATGCATACTGAAAATTCCTTCTACAGGGTGTGATGGACGAGAATAGACAAGTGGCAGAGACAGTTTGCTAAGTGGATGATCAAGGAATCTTCTAGAAACTTCTCATATGACACTTGCCTCTCAGAATTCTCTCAGGGATGAGTAAGAGATCAATGAAATCTCCAAGTGGAACCAAGAACTATTAGAGAGGGGAAACTAATCAAAAACCCAGAGCTGACTCACACCTTTGCAAAAATCTATATATGGATCTTTCATCCCAGAGATCCGGGGTTAGAGGCTGGAATCTTGTATCTTGTAGAGATGTGTTGTTGGTTTTATGGTGAAACTTCATAGTTTTGGGTGATCTAAGATTTACTTGAGGTGAAGAAGGGATTTCTTGCTGGAGGATGATGCTGGGTCATAACAATTGGTTGTAATCCTCTTGCTATTCTTGATATTAATAAAGCTATTCAAGTTTTCCTCCACATTCGTGTATGTTTGATTGTATATGCATTTGTGTGGTTAACACATATCTGGTCCTGTGTTATTTACGAATATAAATCTCTGTTCTTCGATGGTATTATGCTGCTTTGATTCCAGAGGTGCTCTTTGAAGCTGGGCAGATGAAGAAGAAGCAGCAAAGATCTATTAGGAAGGAGAGGAATCAAGTAAGGAACCAAGCACAAGACTAAGGTTGGTGTCCTTTGTTCCACTCTTATCTATTTTCATAAAGGAAAACGAAAGTAGTCTTTACTTGTTTGTTTCTAAGATAGCTACCAGCCTTAATGGGAATAGCAGCTTCGAGTGGACACTATTCCTGGTAACAAAATGGCAACTCCACTGGGGAGTGAATAGATTATTTGTTAGTATATTTTTGTTTGTTTTATAAACTTACAGACGGAGCCTGAAGTCAAGCCAGCTAACCTTCGAACTTCATTTGCTATGCAAGTACAAAGTAGATCAATGCTGCTTCAGTCTATCTCCGTGTTTTGTTTATAAATTGAACAATTGATCTGCAAACACTCTAATTGCCCTAAGAGGTGGCTCTAGAAACCTCCTTAGATCAACCCTTGTGATTTATATTTACTGAACATCACTTACTCGGCCTAAATCCCTGAACTGAACTGCAAATTATGATCAAAGACTAGATAAAAGTCTTGCACTAGTACCATCACACCCTCCCTTTAAGGCAGTCTGTATGCATCACACTTCCCGTGTGCAGTAGGTGCGATGCATACTGGATTCCCTATGTGACAGGTGCGATGATCAGGGAAGGTTAAATTTACCTTCAGACTTTGGTTTTTCATCACTCTTTTTAGATCTATTCAGGAGTTTTGTTGTCTGTGGTTAGTGTATCTTTTTGGAAACCCTCTTCTCTTCCATCATTCTACCTCAATTGTGCAAAGAACTGTAAGTGTTTTTATGTATTGTGCGCCATTTTCAGCTCTCTTTTACAAAGAAGTAGCATAATCAGACTGTCGTTTTTGATCTGAAAGTGTCGTAAGTGTCGTTTTCGATCATAGAAGAGAATCCCATTCTTCTTGATAGTCGCTTGTACTATTACTCTTGTATGTGTTTTTAATTAGTATTTTTTCAAGTGTCGAAAACAGTTTTCATTTCAAAATCGCAGAGTGTCGTCCTTATCTTCACTTCATTTTGAAAAGAAATTTGTTAGTATTGTCGCTTTGGAAAATAATTTAGATTTGCACTTAGCATTCTTCTTGTCATTCATACATTAAGAAGGCTGAAAAACAAATACATGCATGTGAATTTGCATTCAGACTGCTTGTTTTGATTTAGGACAGTGCATTTAGTGTGTGCTCTGTGCTCTTTGTTGAAGACCCTCAGTTCTCTTTCCTTAGTAGCTAGGATTTTCATTGCCAAAAGAAGATTAAACAGTTGTTTATCATCTTAGATTGCATTTTAGGAATTGTATACAAATCACGCGTTGAACCTGAAAGGAAAATTTTTAAACAACATCAACTATAAAATAAATTTAATGAATCTAAAAACGCTTTGGAACCTAACGCACAACATCTAGAAGTCTAGGCTAGACACGTATTATGACGTTGTAAAACCTGGTAACTATTGTTTTCATTGTTGGTTGGGTGATTCCTCCACTCTGAGACGACAAGTGCCAGTACGGACTTGTGCTCCCACGTACCATCGATTATATATTGGGAGACCACAATAGGCTATATCCTTTATCCTTAGGAAGCCGTGTCTGCCACCCTATTGATCGCAATGCACTGAACATAGCATTTGGGAAGATTGACTGCCATACCGTAAAAAGTATTCTGTAGTTTTGCGATTGGTTTGGTAATCCCCTCTACCTAGATTTCCATGAAGTCTCTTTCATTCCTTTTCAGACTCCTTAAAAGAAAAGGTCCATCTACGCACTTGTCACTTCGGGCTCATTAAAAAATTGAAGGCGAATAGAGTCATCTTTTGTTTTTTCTCGACTCTTAAAAATTGAAAAAACAAGTTGTGTAAAACCATCATAAAATCTATTTTAATCGGAATAACGTCAATGTTCCCTCATTGGTTTTAGAAATTAGTCTCCCTTCATCGCAAGTTCCTGTAGAATCGCTAGGAAATATTTTGGATAGACTAGATATGTTTGAACAACTGTCGACATCCAGGACTGTGTCATCTGATGCAGCAGTAGCAGAACCTCTTGCTATTACTCCGACAATGTTCGCTGGTGTACCATCTATCCTGACAAGTTATCAACAACAAGCCGGAGTCCAATCAGGGACTGTTTCAACGACATGGTCAGTTCCTATTTCTTCATCTGGATTCTCGTCTGGTATTTCTAATGTTGAAACTCAACAAATTGATCCAATGTGTCTTCAAAGGCCAATCTACCCTTTAAGTACTGGATTGCCACCATATGGGGGGCAATATGCCTTTTCATTGTTCCCTCATGGAGAACAACCATATGGGAGTTTACAACAAAGTTCAGGTCAAACTGGAATTACATCCAGTGGTTGGGTACCAATACTGCCTTAGCAACCAAGGGTTGTATATTCAATGCAACCAGTCCACCATGTGTCAAATATTCCCACTATACCTGCTATGGTGACTGCATCGCAAGTACAAGCGCTACCTGTTGTATGTCAACCCCAAGTTTCTCATGTTGTAATACAATAGCCTCTTGTCTCAACAATTCAATCACAACCTCAGGTTAGTGCCTCCTTTTTTGGAGTGACTCAGGCTCAAATAGGTACTATGACTCCTCATCTTGGTCAATCATCCAGTATTAGACAACAAAAAATGGTCCAACAACCATAGCTGTTTCAATATCAACAACCGCAATTCCAGCAATCATATCAGGGACCTGAGCAACAAGTCGTTGTAATAATGGGCAACCGCATTTCCAAAGTGGTTATAAACAACCATACTATAATGGTTATGCCCATCAACCTTATCAAAGTTACCAACATCAAATACATTATGTTGGTATGCAAAGACCCACTGCTCAGGCGATTCCATCTTATCTTGGGCATGCTTCGACTAACCTGAATCAATAGTTTCCCTTTGTAGCAACTCTAGAATTACCAGATCTAAACTGGTTGACGAATGATCCAATTGCTTATGCCCCTTGGTGGCTGGAGATTCCTCATAAACTTCTGTCAGATATTCCTAAATTTAATGGAAATCCAGGTGAAGACCCGTCGAATCATGTGATGACCTTTCATCTGTGGTGTTCATCAAACAGTCTCAATGATGATTCGATTAGGCTTCACCTTTTTCAACAAATGTTAACTGGTCCGGTAGCAAAATGGTATATCAAATTGCCTAGAGCTTCATTTGATAACTTCAGTACCCAAGCCACAACCTTTTAAACCCATTTTCAGTTACCCATAAGGTACGAAACGGGAATAAATCTTCTTACCAATTTCAAACAAACAACAACCACACACATATCCGATCATATTCATGAGTGGCGACGTCGTCGTAGAATGGTAAAAACATATGTTCCTGATCAGCTGTTGGATGAATGGTTTATTAAGTCATTGTTACCTTCTATTACAAAATATGTGGCAAAGGGAGGAGTCGTCACTGAAGAGCAAGT
>APFE031392859.1:978-20266 GCA_000404065.3 Pinus taeda | reverse complement strand
TGAAGGTGCGAGTGCACTTTTAGACTTCGAAGTGATAAAGATTGTTGATGATAGCAATCCCTATTCCGCGCTATTGGGGATAGATTAGGCCACTGACATGAATGGAGTAATAAATATAAAGAATCGCAAGATGGTTTTTGAGAAAACGTCACTACGCGTAGTGGTACCTTTAGACCTTACGGAAGGATCATGCTACACAGAGACAATGCATGATGATGAGATTGATAACGATCTAGACTCTATCTACAAGATAATCACATGGGAGTAAGACTGGGTAAATCCAACAGTGGATGGCAGGATTTCATGGGAGCACGAAATCTCCTCCACATCATATTTGGACGAAGAAATAGAATGATGGCAATACCGGTTACACGAGGTAACCACGCTCAATTGCGACATAATGGTAAGATCACTGCACTACATGACAACAAAGGTAAGAGACCTACCTATGTATGACAGGTTGAGCAAGGTAGATGATTTCCTGAAAAAGTTTGAAAGAGAAGTACTAGAATAGCAGCATTTTTACACTCTGAAATGGGCACTGCGCGCTATGCCCGCAAGATGGTGGGGTAGGCATCAAAGAAGTTTTGAGAACTAGCACGACTGCAGAAGAATGATGCTCATATGATTTTGGAAACCTCAGATATTGCTAACAAACAAGTATGATGGACGGAATGATCCACGTGCACACCTCGCAAAATGGACCAAGTTCTACGGGGAAGAGCCACAAACTGAATGGGTGCATTTGTTCTGTCATACCCTACATGTCATACCCATGAATTGGTATACTGAGATAGAGCTCCGCTATGGCACGAGCGAATGAGATATCTTGCATGAAGGATTCCTATTAACCTTCACGTTTGAAGATCATTGGTGGGATACTGTTGATGATGTGCTACAAGCAGTAAAAGTAGCTATCTTCAAAATACCCCAAGAGCCAATGGAAGTGCTTCAGTTGGAATGGGTGACCCAGCTAAGCTGCACACTAGAGTGTTACAATGTAAATATTCAGGAGGATGATTAGGATCCATGGAAAATTAACATTCCAGAAACTGAAGACTGTCACAAGGTTCGAGGACCATTGATTGAAGACCCTGACATCACCGCACCGCTAAAACCGAAGTAGGTAAACATTGGGATGGAGGCTGAACCAAAGTATGCAATGCTCGCTGACTATTGCGATGATGCCACGGTGGACAAGGTCGCTGAGTTACTCCACGAGTACCAAGACTTATTCCTGACTAAGATTACGGACTTAAAATGGATTTTTGGCAACTTGGGGATGATGAAGATCACCCTGAAACCCAACGCGAAGCCAGTTAAGCAAAGGCCTTACTGCTTGAATCCGAAGTATAAGGAAAAGGTCCGCATAGAACTAGAAAAAATGCTCACATCCGGAATTATTGACCCAGTGGAAGAATCTGACTCGGTGAGTCCTATGGTAGTACGGGAGAAAAAGCAGAAGGGAAAAATAAGAATATGCATGGACCTCAAGAAGTTGAATCATACCTGTGTACACGACCCATTCCCGACACTGTTCACAAATGAAGTATTGGAAAATGTTGGCAGACAAAAAGCATACTCGTTCACGGATGGGTTCTCGGGGTACCACCAGATCAAGATCACGCTGAAAGATAGGACAAAAATGACCTTCGCAATGAAATGGGGTTGCATTCAATACACCATTATGCCATTTGGAATGAAGAACGTGCTAGCCATATTTATGCACATCATTGTTTCCGCATTCAAAGAATACATCCACAAGTTCCTGGAGGTCTATCTAGATTATTAGACTGTCTTCAGATTGCTTAAGCACCATGTAGAAAGCTTACTCTTGATGCTAGATACTTGTTGATGACACCAGCTTGCGTTGAACCTTAAGAGGTGCACATTCCTGGTTCCCTTTCGGAACCTATTGGGACATGTGGTCTGGAAACAAGGACTGATGGTGGACCCTGCAAAGATTGTTGTAATTCTAAATTTGGAAGCACCGTGAAGTGTTAAATAGTTGCGCGCTACCTTGGGACACACCAGGTACTACAGAAAGTTCATCAAAAGCTATGCCCAAATCACCACGCTGATGGAGAAACTATTGAAAAGGATGTCAAATTTTGCTGGAATGATGATTGCATGAAGAGCTTGGATGTCCTAAAAGGGCAATTGGCCTCCGCTCCAATCCTTGTCTTCCCAAAATGGGATGTGGAGTTTCATGTCCATGTTGATGCATCGTGTATTGCGCTAGGAGCAGTGATCACACAGGAGGGCAGGGAAGGCTTGGATCACCCTATCGCGTTTGCAAGTCGGAGATTGTCCAAAGCTAAGAAGAACTATTCACCACCGAGTGCGAGGGGTTGGCGATGGTGTATGCGCTCTAAAAATACTAGCACTACCTACTAGGAGGACATTTCAAAATATATACATACCATTCCACGCTAAAGTACTTGGTCAAAAAGCCTATGTTGGGGGGGCACATATTTAGGTGGCTCTAATTATTCCAAGAATATGACTTTGAGGTCGTGGTAAAACCTGGATGCCTGAACACAGGACTAGATCACTTGTCACATATTAAGACAGGCAAGGAACCAACTAACTTGGAGGAAGGATTATCTGATGCACAAATCTTTGTTGTATGAGTCACGGACATACACTTTGAAGATATAATCCACTTGTTGACAATAGGGACTGCGTCGAAGGAATACTCTGTCCAAAAGAAGAAGGAATTGGTGGTGTGCGTGGGGGATTTTTCTATCATCGCAGGGCACCTATACAAAATGGCAAATGATGAGATATTGTGAAGGTATGTACCTGAATTTGAACGAAGTCATATCCTCACGGAAGCACATGGGGGCACTGCAGGAGGACACTATGCAGGATCAGCGACTGCACAAAAGATTCTTTGTGCAGGGTTGTGGTGGCCAACCCTTCACTAGGATTCAAAAGTACACTGTAAGGCCTACGATATATGTCAAAGGACCAAAAAACTATCACGAACGGACGAGATGCCATTGAATCCACAAATGACACTGCAGTCATTCGAGAAATGGGCACTTGACTTTGTGGGACCTATCAAAACTCAAGGAAAAACAAGTGCGCGCTACATCATCACCGCGACAGAGTACCTGACACGATGAGCAGAAGCACAGCCAGTCAAAGACTGCACGGCCGCTATGATTGTGAAGTTTTTATTTGAACACATGTTGACCCGATTTGGATGTTTGAAGATATTAATGAGTGATCATGGTACACATTTCCTGAATGAAACCATCAGCATGCTCACAGAAGAGTTCCAGATGTATCATCAGAAAAGCACATCGTATCACCCACAAGCCAATGGGACAGTAGAAGCATTCAATAAAATACTGGAGACTACGCTAACCAAAGTGTGCAACATGGATCGAAATGATTGGAACCTGTGTGTACCTATAGTACTATGGGCTTATAGGACAACGTGCAAGAAACTAAAGGGACAAACACCCTTTCGATTAGTTTATGGCGCGGAATTCATAATGCTGATGGGATATATCATACCTAGTCTGCGCATAGTAGCGCTCACAAGAATGACAGACCGCGAAGCTCTCGAGAAAAGGCTCACACAGTTGGAAGAACTAGAGGAGGAATGGTTCTTGGCTAGGTTTCATCAGTAGGTACAAAAGAAGCATGAAAAGGCTTGGCATGATCACCATATTAAGTTGTGCACATTCAAGGTAAATGACTCAGTACTGATGTATGATAGTAAATTTGAAAAAATTTCCAAGAAAATTCAGAATGCATTGGTTGGGACCATACATGGTTAAGGAGGTCATAGATGGAGCCACAGTCCAGCTAGTCAAACTAAATGGAGAACCCTTCCGAGGCAAAGTGAATGGCAGCCACTTGAAGGCTTACATGGGGGGGCCGGTTATCTGACTAGCCGAAAAAAACATAGTCTTCACGCTCCAGGAAGCCAGACAACAGTGCAGGAATAAAACATATATCAGTATAGATGTATGGGAACAGTTCAATCACATAGGTCTTGGAATAGCGAATGCAGCAGATTTAGCCAGCAGCAACTCAATGCATTGCTGACCTCCATACGGTTCGAAAATAGTTGGGGGGACTCCGTGCCAAGATCGTCGCGCCAACCGAGTGACTCGAGGGCGAGTCATGATGTTTGTGTTGGGGGCCTGTTGGGCATGGAATTCCCCCATGACATGTTTTGGGGCTCAAAGCCCAAGTTTTGACCCAATATTGTTGTAAAGTCTTCGCGAATTGCGGGCGCGGAGTGTGAAATGTATGATAGTGTCACATAGTTGTCCACCCTAGTCTTGTAAATGTAATTTCAGTGTACCCATGGTCCATGAAACATGGGATTGTATAAATAGAGCGAGGCTCTAAGTGTAAAATATAGTAATAAGCAGCGAAGAGGCGAGGATAGAGTCTACGTGACTGTGTGTGTCTTGGGTCGTAGGATAGGAAAAGGCTCTACAGCTAAGTGCACAAAGGCCTAGTAGTCCATAGCTGAGTGTGCAGACCCCTGAAGCTATGTCCGCAAGGAAAATTTGAGTCTATAAGTGAAGAAGAGATTAATAAAGAAATGTTTTGTTACCAGTTCGTGTATATGTTCTTGGATTAATGCATGGCTAATGTAAATTGCAAATATATTGTTTGTTTACTAGGTACACATGTATGAATGATTTATATTGCTAAATGTAACTTAACGCATACAAAAAAGCTTTGTTAATCAGCTAACAGTAGAATACTACTAAGGACTTGGGTACCAACAGTGCTCAGCCCCCGAGTAGGGCTGCACAAAGGCAACAGTTTTGGTTGTGAGGCACGGGATGGTGCATGTAACGACGTGCGTGCAGGATCTAATCGCAGACCACTTGAACTCATCAATCATCTCCAGGATGTAGAAACCTGGTTCTAGCACCCTCCCATACTACTTTGCATGAGACCTTAGTTCACGCTCTGTGGACTATTGCCGAAAAGTCCAATAGTACTGGGATTTGTTTGGCTAAATCACCTTCAAACCTGGGTCAGGCCCCAATAAGCCAACAGCCCTGACTGAGGTTTAGTGTTAACTAGCCAAACAAATCCCTACACTTCTGGCCCTTTCGGTATCATCCCATGGAGCATGGACCAAAGTCTCATCTGAAAAAGTATGAGCAGATGCTGGAACCAAGTTTTCGCACCCTGAGATGGTTGTGATGTCGTTTGATTTCTTCTATCCCTGCCTTCGTGTAGGTGGTCTTACTCTAGGGCTTGTAAGACAAACCCTTTATTCCAGCCTTCACTACCTTCATGAAAGTATATGATTGACCTTCGTGCAGCCTAACCTATGGCTCAAGTACTTTCGCGCTACTATGGCAGCGTGCCGTGCAGATTCCTCAGTTATCCTAAATGATTTGCTTATCTTGTCAAATACTTGAAGTTATTACAACGTAAGTAAATATCCGTATTTGCGTTCAATTATTCAATGTAATTGCATTCATATGTGCATCATATAAGCATAATAAAGGAAATTCATACAAAAAAAATCCAAACGCATCAACAGAACAAATACACAGAAATTTCAAAATAACTCCTTTTATTAAGTTCTTCCAAGTGTTACAGACTCTGTTCACCCTGCACACACAGCTGCAGGGGTCCACACACTCCGCTGCGAACTTCTACCCTAGGCCTTTGTGCACTCAGCTGTAGAGCCTCTATCTACACTACAACCCAAGACTTAGACTTCTTGCTTCAAAGCAATGACCTTATTCCATGTTCCCTTCATTCCCTTGATGTCTTTTACTACTTAGAGGTCAGCTCTTTTCATGCAATCCCATGGTCTGCGGACAATGGTTTGCTTCCTGCAACTTGGCTAACCTCTGTGTTAGTGCGACAGTTCGTGTTGTGCCCTTAGCTTTATCATAGTGCTGTTGGAGTTCGCGTGCTTCCGTCTCTAGCCTCTGGATGTTTGGGTCCTCCTGCAAGCCAGTCAGGACCTCAAACGATTGTTCGAACAACTATGTGCAGTCCGCTATTGCACTCTCCACCGCCGTGACTGCTTCTGTGACAATAGCCGCCCACTGTTCCTTTACCTCTGGTGATGTTGAAGGCTAGGCCCTCAACTAGAGCTCTATAATCTACAGTTTCAGCTCCAACTGAACCTGCACTATCTCTATCTGAGTGTCATGCACCCTTTTGGCCAATTTACGGATGCGGGCCTCAACTGGTTCCTCCTCTAGAGTGGCCAACTCTGGGACCATTCTATAGGCCTCCTCCATGACCTGTATGATCTTCTTTCTCTGGCTGGTCACCTCAGCCTCAATGGAAATGTCAGCATTCCTATGTAGGGCCATCTTCTCATTGTTTATATTATGTTCATTGATCACTTGGAGGGCGTGGTGCTCGTAGGCCCTCATCTTTGCAATTACTCCATCTTGCCAAAGGTGGAGTGCTTCGCATGGAAGCGCTACCAAGTTCAATCCAATGCCCTTCAAGGCACTAACAATGGGCCTATCAGCCTCATTTTCCATGGTCAGTGCTCCATCTAGCAACACTATCGCACTGGAAGCCTTCATGCGCAGCATATCAGCAGCCTCTGACATGCCGATAGCCAAGCTGGTGGACAGCATACTAGCTTGCGACGCATGGGTCTGTAACTCCTGCAACCTGGTTTAGATGGCCCCTAGGATGATCTATTGTTGCTTCTCAAATTGTTGTAGGGCCTATGCAGTGACATCTCTAATTGTGTCACTGATGCCATATAAGTCACCTTCCATGAGTGTGATAGGGTCTAGTGAGGTTTTGGTCGCTTTGGATTTCTCTATGGACCCTCCCTTTTCCAGCTCTCTCGAGCATTTAATGTGGGCAAAAATATCCTAAGGGCTCGCGTCGTGCTACTCTATGTCCTCCCCCTCGATCTCAGGTGAAGGTGATCATGCGCCTTCGTTAGAGCCCTGCTCTATGCCACCTGTCTATTTTCCTGCCTCCTTTCCTGCATGTTCTGCCTAGGCCTTCTCAGCGGCCTCCTTTTTCCTCTTTTCGACCAGTTGTGCCATCTTCAGCTTGGCCTGTTCCTTCTTCTTTTGTGTGGTAGACTTGCCTCCACCCACCGCCAAGTCCATGGTGGTGCACCATTCCACTAGCCATTTATCCAACACCGCATCGATGGCATCATCTATGGCTAGGTGCGGCAAATCGTACCACTTCTACGCATGGTCCTTCCGCACCCTGATTGATATTTGATGGAAATCAGCGTTAAATTTGGCATAGCTCTGTAGGTTATCATATACCATGGGCAATAATCGCGACTTGACATTGATGGGCATCTTGATGTTCATTTCCATCAAGATCCAGAAGATCTTGTTGTCCCGAACATGCTCCGCGTCCTTGGTCACCCACAGCGAAGCGTACTTCGCCACTTCAGGAAGTTCTGTCACAACTCAGGGGAATTGGCTCTCTTCTGGTAGCTCCCATGCTACCAGTAAAATTGATAGCAAGATTCATGCATAGTGGAAGGTCTTGCTTTGGTCTTTCGCTTCGCGGCAATTCGCAAGGAACTCTCCACGAAGGTAGTCTGACCAATTAAACTGGACTCCTTCCGCGCACTATTGTGTGAGCATGACAACAGGCGTTGACACCTCATCGGCACGACACTTCCGCATCACCTTCTTTGTAAGGATGTGAGTTTCCACCTTCACAACGGGGTCGCAAATGCTAGAGATAGCATACCCGCATGGCTTCTTTACCAGTTTAAACTTCTCTTTCATTGATTCTATGAGCGCCTGCTCGCCACCCTTGTCGCTAAAGATCATTGCTGGATTTTCTCCTATATATGTCAGGCACATTATGCGGTGAATCAACATATCAATGATGGGTATAGGCTCCTCTAGCCACAGACACCCATCATGCACCAAGCACAATAGCTACTTGATGACCAAAACTATCATGGGGGTGAAGTTATAGTGCGGCACCCAGAGTAGGTTGAGTAATCCTCCTTTCTCTACTCCTTTGATCCACTTCCGTGACTCCAATGCAGTCATCCCCATATTTGTGTCTATGATGTGGCGCATCAATTGTTCAGTCGCCAAGTGCGAAAACTTCTCGTGGTCTGCCAAGTCCCAGTCTTCGAGCTTCAATATCAACACCCGTGCCAAATGCAGACCGTCAAAAGCAATTTCATCAGGTAGAAGAGGGGTTTACAAGGGAGCCTTACTTTCATCAATGTCCTTTGGGACCTTGGATGAAGGGACATACTTCAGAAACTGTGTAATAGGGCCCACACCCTGGGATTCAACCTCCTCTATTTCCACTCCTACATCCTCATCATCCATGGGGATGTCTTCGATATCCTCCTCCTCTGTGTCTAGGTTTATAGCCTTGCCTTTCTCCTGGGAAGTGAGCTTTGGTGGGTTTCATCTTGGCGACATGCACACTGGTATGGCAGGCTACTTTCCCTTCTTGTCTTTCATGGTCTCCTTGGTTGGGGTTGGCTTCAGTCTCAGTGTTCTCGGGGATTTAGGGACCTTCGCCAATACTTCGGCCACTTCCAGGGCAGCTACTTTGGCCCCCATATCAATTTCCTGCACATTTTCCTCGGATGCCACTCCTTCGATGTTTATAGCTTATGTGCAGGTCGACATGACACTATTCACTAGTGCTTGTGTCTCCTTTGACAATTGTTCAAACGTTGAACTTGCTATCAAATCTTGAAAGAATTCATAGTTCATGTGCACCTGAAAGCACAACAACTCAATTCTCAAAATGCCAAATGTTTTTTGTTGGACAGCCACTTGTAACTTATAGGGCATTTTTTGAATTCAAATCCGATTGTTCCCCCCAAAATCAGTTCACTAATGCCAGATTGGCAGCATATTTTCAAGGATCTAAGCCATAAATTTCATCTTGAATTCCAGCCACCCGCTCCATTTGGCCTCATTTCTGCCATCTTTTCATGAACAGTGACTTTAACGGTCACTTTCTAGCCAACCTACATGATTTCTCCCTGGGTAGCGCAACTCCCTCCACATTGTCGCAGACCCAGTGACACGTCTGTGCTTCGTACCATCTTCCAATCGAGCATATCCCCACCTCGGGTGATGTAGTTTATAGTCCCACGCCTCCTTTCAGCCTCCTGGAGCACTAAGACTATGCTACTTTCATTTAGTCACATGGCTGGATCATCGGGGTATGGCTTCAAGCGATTGCCATTCACCTTTCCTGGGAAGGGTTCTCCATTTAACTTGACCAATTGTACCACTCCTCCGTCCGTAATCTCCTTAATAACATAAGGCCCTAATCAATGCATCCTGAATTTCCCTGGAAATTTATCAAACTTACTATCATATAACAAAACCAGGCCATTTACATTAAATGTGCGCAGCTTCATGTGTCAATCATGCCATGCCTTTTCGCGCTGCTTTTGGACCTGCTAGTGAAATCCAGCCAAAAACCTTTCTTCTTTGAGCTCATCCATCTGCGTGAGCCTCTCTTCCAGGACTCCATGATCTGTCATACCTGTGAGCGCTACTATGCACAGACTAGACACAAAGTATTCCATAGGCATTACCTTCCACACCATAGACAATCCTAAAAGGGGTTTTTCCCGTCAACTTCTTGCATGTCATTCGATAAGCCCACAGTACTGCAGTTATGCATAGGTCCCAATAACTTTGCTGAACATTGCAAACATTGGTCAGCGCGTTTTCGAGCACTTTGTTGAATGCCTCCACTGTCCCATTAGCCTGTGGGTGATAAGGTGTGCTCTTCTGGTGATATACCTGAAATTCCTCCATCAATGCGTTGATCGTCTCATTTAGGAAGTGCGTACCACAATCACTCATCAAGATTTTCAGACATTCAAATCGCATCAGTAAATGCTCAAATAGGAACTTCGCGGTAATCGTGCCCATGCAATTCTTCACCAGCTACGCTTCTGCCCAATGAGTCAAATACTCCATCGCAGTTATAATGTACCTTGCTCCTCTCTTCCCTTGTGGCTGAATGGGTCCCACAAAATCTATAACCCAATTCTTGAAGGGTTGCAACTTCATTTGTGGATTCAAAGGCATTTCATCCCTTCGCGATAGCCTACCCATTCTTTGACATACGTCACATGCCTTGCAAGATGCTTTTGAATCCTGAGGAAGGGTTGGTCACCACAACCTTGCGCGTAGAATCTTCTACGTGGTTTCTCTCCCTGCATAATGTCCTGTCGCGGCACCCCCATGAGCGTCCGCGGGGATGCTACTTCTTTCAAACTCAGGTACATATTGTTGCAATATCTCATCAGTCCCCATCTTGTATAGATACCTAGCAATGACAGGGAAATCAATCACGCGCACCACTAATTCCTTATTTTGCTGGATAGTGTATCCTTCTGGTGCAGTTCCTGTTGTTAGGAAGTGGATTATATCCTCAAAATTACCATCCACAACACGCACTACAAATAGTTGTGTGTCAGGCGATCCTTCTTCCAAGTTATTAGGTTCCTCCCCTGTTTCGATGTGCGATAGATGGTCGAGTCCCGCGTTCAATCGTCCAGGCTTCAAAACTACTTCAAAATTGTACTCCTAGAACAATAAAAGCCATCTATAGATTCTCCCCCCCAACACAGGGTTATTGACCAGGTACTTCAACACGGAGTGATCCATATACATCTTAAAATGGCCTCCTAGCAAGTAGTGCCTATACTTTTGGAGCGCATACACCGTAGCTAGCCCCTCTCACTCATTGGTGGAGTAGTTCTTATCTGCTTTGGATAATCTACAGCTTGCGAATGCGATAGGATGGTCCAAACCTTCTCCACCAACCTTTGTTAGTACTGCTCCCAGCGCTATACATGACGTGTTGACATGTACATGAAACTCTTTCTTCTAGTCTGGGAAGACTAGAATCAGCATGGTAACCATCTTTTCTTTCAATATATCCAAGCTCTTCTTATAGTCATCGTTCCAACAGAACTTGACATCCTTCTTCAACAATTTATCCATAGGCGTGGTGAAATGGGCATAGCTTTTGATAAACATTTTGTAATATCCCGTATGTCCCAATGTAGCACGCAGCTGTTTCACACTCCTCAGCGCTTCCAAAGTTAGTATCACCATGATCTTCATGGGGTCTACCTGTTACACAGTAAAATGTCACTGCCATCATGTCAGTCTCCCTACTGTGCTATAAACCAACATTCACTTAAGCTCATGCTCCTTGAAATGGCTAAAAACCCTCTTTGCCTAAGTTAAATGAATCATCGCGTCTATTCATTAAATAACCGCGCTGACTGGCGGAGGATAATGTAACTGCTGCGCTGCTAGTGCGGAAGCACATGTAGTTTCCGCGCTGGTCCAATTTCACGGACAGCGTGCCTTCCGCTTGTATCATTGAGCGCTGACCAGACCTCTTCTATAATTGATCTGCGATGCCAGCGCGCCAGCCCAGTTTTGCACTCGCGCTGATCCTGTTTAGGCGAATTTGTTCTAACAGCCAACCTTCCAGATGACTCCAGATTTGGCTGTTAGCATTGTTGAGGTCGCCATCTTTTCTCTGGCGCATCTGTTCGACTGACCATCCACTTATCTTGGGGGAAATCTCATCCTTTACCTATTCATGGAGACTCCTTCTCCTTTATAAGCCTCCTCCATTGCCCATGAGTAGCTAGTTTGGAACATATAGACTTTGATTGAGGAATTCTTAGTGCATTAGTGCTGCTCTTTGTAGGCATTTGGTGTGTTGTGTGAGGATTGCTTTTGAACTTGAGGAAGGTCATGAGTTTGTTGCCTTGTATGTGAGAGAGAGTCCTCTTTGACTTGGGAGATCTACTTCAAAGGTGAATGTTTGGGAGACATGCTGGCTGGACCCTCTAGAGAAGGACTCAGCGTCAGACTTCGGTTGTACCTTACTCTATTTTCTGATTAATAAAGATAGATGACTACTCTTATGGTTCCATTTCCATTTGTCCTATGAATGATTAATGTAAATTGTATCCTTCCTGACCGATACATAGTTGTTTTTAAGTAGATTTTACGCTCGTGTTTTTCTCTCTCTTTGCCTGTGCAGGTGTTCATCCGCGGGGATAGCGGAGAATTGTGATCGGCTGGAGCGAAGGAGCGAGGATCATCTCTTCGACAAACATAGCGTTGGAATCCAAGTAGGTTTCTCTTACCCACTTGTTAATTACAGCTAGGAACCTGCAGTGTGGCATTGTTTGATTGTTGCTAGACCCCCTTTGGGCTAGTAGGGATCGCCTCTATCCGTAGAGGGGATTTACCTCTCCAACAATTTGGCAACTCCGCTGGGGAAACTTGCCTATCTCTTTGTAGTTCACCCTTGTTTTCGATTTGATTGTTATTCTCTTGTCAAAGATTGGGGATTAGTTCTCTACTTTTAGATTTCCTGGGTTGATCTGGGAAATGCCCCTGTTTGATTGAAAGATTGGCCGTTTTGATTTGGGAGTTTTGATTTGCCTATCACTATTTTTGAGCTCCATCATGGATTTAATTTTAACAGTCGTGCTTTCATCCTTTTGCAACATCCTATTCATCGCGTAATTACACCTAACAGTCGCGACGATGATCATCGTGGAAAAGACGTGTATAGTCACGATGTCAGTGCCACTTGCTAGCTTTTTACCCGCGCTGACCTTGGGTTGCTAGCCTAATTCCCACGACGACTGTGTTTTTCTGAGATCAACGTGGGTGGTCTGTTTAAAATTTGCGCTGACAGCTCGGGTTGTCTATGTAAAAGTTGCACTGACCCTTGATCATCTTGGGTCCTCAGTGTGTAACTTGCGCTGATTCCAAAAAAGTTGTTTTTATAACTTTATCTCCTGAATTCATCAATCTTTCTTATCCCCTGTTGTTTCTTGTCCCTCAATTAGCTTGTTTTGATTGCTTTTGGTTAAGGGGCACTCTCTCTTTGGTCTCATTCGAGTGAGTCTTGTGTTTTTAGACCATGTGACCTAGCCCTTTAGAAGTTTCATCGAGAAACCATTTGCTTGGGTTACTTGTCTATTCAAGGTTCATCCACAACCCTCTTATTGATTTGCTTGAGGATTTTTCATTGCTTGTTGCTAGTTGATTTTTAGTGTCGATTCTTGAACTAATTTTTATGTTGATTCGATTTCTTCACTGCCAAGCACAGATCACAATTGTTTGGATCGATCAGTTCACACTTGCTTCTTTCTTGCTTGAATTCCTCTTTGTCTTGCTGAGCTTAGATCACATAGCTCATCCAAACCTTAGTTTTTCCTTTGATTTGGAAAACTGTTTTGGTGTCTTGGGAATCGTCTTGTGTTTGCATTGAGTGATTCTAGTTTTTTCACTTAGTGTTGCTATCTCTCTGATTCGTTTGAAAAGAACTTTTATGTCATTGAAAAAGTAGAGCAAACTAGTATATTTTGCATTGATAGTTGAAAAGGAAAGAGCATTTCGTTGTCTTGTGTTCTTCAAAGAAAAGTTTCATTTCCTTGCTATTAGTTGCATTAGGTTGCGTGCTTGCTTGAATTCGTTGTTTGTTTGGAAAATCCTTAACTCTTGTTAGCTAGAATTCATCGAACAAAATGATGATCTTTGGCATATAGTTGCATTTAGGTGTTTTGAGAGATCATACGGTAGGACCTGAAACTAAAACTTAATTTAAGATCAACCGTAAAATAAACCAAATTTATCTAAAAACGCATTGGAACTTAACGCAAATATCTAGAGGTCTAGGCTAGAGACGTGTTCCGGCGTCTTTAAACCCGGTAGCTTACCGTCGAGTGGTTGGGTGATTCCTCCACGGTGAAACGATAAGTGCTAGTACGGATTGGGCTCCCACGTACCGTCGCGTATATATGGGGAGACTCCATTAGGCTTGCATCCTTTATCCATAGGAAGCCGAGTTTGCCGCCTTGTGAACTGTAATGCACCGAACACAGCATTCGGGAAGATTGACTGCAGTACGGGAAGTCCTTGGTTCTCATACGATTGCCAAGGTGTATAAGCAGTTTTACAGGTTGCTTGGTAAACCTTTTGCTTAGAATCTCCAGAGCAGTCACTTTTGATCCTTTTCAGACTCCCTAAAAGAAAAGGTGTAAGTGAGCATCTTGTCACTTCGTGCTCATTAAATATTCAAAGGAGATAGAGTCATCTTTTCGTCCTTTTCTCGACTATCGAAACATGAAAAGGTCAAGTTCAGTTCCTGTGTCTTAAAAATTCATTTGGCCACGATAACTTTACTTGGTTAGATCTTGTGTGCGTTTAGTTTTGAGTAGGTTTTTATCGTTAGCTTGCTTAGGGTCCTTGTTTGGTCATCCTGGCGGATCCATCAACTCCGTCTTCGATCCCAAGTGACGAAGGATCTTCATCTTCTATTGCCCTTGAAACTCTGGTCTGTGATGCTCTTCCCATTGTTCCGAGCATCCAACCGTTGAATTCTCGAGCTCCAGAGGACGATTTCTACGAGTTCTTTTACAATCCTATTTGGGAACCCTCTGACGAGGATTTTCCTGCCACTCCTGTCGGTGCTCCATCTCTGATGGCTTCTTCTGATATGGGCGACACCTCTCCTGTGTCAAGTGGCCCGTCCGTCATGTCGAGTATAGATACTCCCATCCCAGCAACATCCCCCATCATCTCTACGCCCTACACCGTTACGTCTTTGGGTGTCACGGTGCCGGTGTGCTACAGATCTTTGCGGGATGCTATGAACTCGGCAACTTCCTCTTCTGTTTGGGATCAAAACATCGTCCCTACCATAGGAATGTTTGTTTCCCAAGTCCGTCATACTATTGTTACAACAGTCCCCTCCAACCCGACCGTTTGTGTCGCGGCATCAACTCCAGTTGTCAGCACCGTCACAGCATCATCTACTGTCACTTCTGCCGCAGGCCCACCTCGAGGCCCAACGCAGAGTGGTCCATCGTCACCTGCTTCTAGAGTTGTGCACCCTGCAAGTGGTGCTCCTCCTGCTTCCGATTATATGATGGCAGAGGAGGCATATTTTCAATACTTGCGTAACGTCCAGAACCCTGATGAGCAAGGCCCGTATTATGATCCTGAGAATCATTACTTGTTTACCTCCTTGCCTCAAATCCCTTATGATGAGATTTCTGTTCCATTGAACGTGGCTTGGGGTACCACCAGCTATGGTGGCGGCCAGTACCATCAGGGACAAGGACAGCAAGGACCACCCTACCAGGTTCAACAGCCCTACGTGCAGCCTAATCACAGGCAGCAGTATGCTGGTCAAACTTACCCAGGTCAACAAGGAGGCCCACAAGGACAACCCAATCAGGGACAACCTTTGGTCTCTAGTGGTCCAGCTTTTACATATCTTGGGCAACCTTCTGGAAACCCGGGACAACCCAAAACCCAACAAGGTCAACCAGGTACCCAGCAAGGCTGCCCTTCGGGGCAACCTTATGGGAATCGGGGGCAACCTTACGGGCAACAAGGTCAACCCGTAAACCAGCAAGGTAACCCTTCTGGTCAAGGGGGCCAGCCTTACATGCAGCAAGGCCGGCCTACCACTCAGCAACCATCTGGTCAACAAGAACAAACCTCGGTTGCACAAGGGCAGCCCCTCACTCAGCAAGCTCGACCTTCTGGGCGAACAGGGCCGTCTCAGATCCGACCAGGACAACCTTCTGGCCAGACAGCTCAGCATGCAGGCGGGTACCAATCCCGACCTCCTCTTTCAGGCGGGTACCAATCCCAGCATCCGTATTCAGGTGGGTATCATTCCCAACCTCCATATTCAGGTGGGTACCAATCCCAACCTCCTTACTCAGGTGGGTACCAATCCCAACCTCCATACTCTGGCGGGTATCAATCCCAGCCTCCGTATTCTGGCGGGTATCAATCCCAACCTCCATATTCTGGCGGGTACGAATCCCAACCTCCCTATTCAGGTGGGTATCAGGCCCAACCTCCTTATGCGGGTGGGTATCAATCCCAACCCCAGCATTCAGGTGGATACCAATCCCAACCTGGTTATCAAATGCCGCCTGGTTCTCAGGCTCAGTACGGATACCAGCAACCCCAGGGGCAGAATCAATATACCCCGTACCAAAATTACCAACAGCCACAGGGTAATCCCTATCAAAATTATCAACAACCTGCTGGCCATTATGGTAACCAATGGGGTGCTGGGGGGCAGAATCAACAACTCGGTTCCGGGAATAACCCCTACGGTCAAAATCCTGCTGGACAAGGCCCATTCGGGCCTGGCCCATCAGGACAAGGGCAATGGGGGCAACCAGGAACTGGGTGGAATTCTGGTTCTACCTCGTATCTGGGACAAATGTCTTTTAATCCTCAGCTACCATTCTTAGCGACGTTGGAACTGCCCAATGTGTCAAAGTTGACGAATGATCCCATTTTGCACAACCCGCAGTGGCCGCCAGTTCCAACCAAAATACCAACTGACTGTCCCAAATTCGATGGGAAGGTCGGAGAAGACCCTCAGGCTCATGTAATGACGTATCACTTATGGTGTTCGTCAAATTCATGGTTCGACGATTCGATTCAGCTTTGCCTCTTTCAGAGGACCCTCACTGGATCAGCAGCTAAATGGTACATTGAGTTAACTTGAGCGTCATTCCAAGATTTTAATTCATTGGCTATGGCATTTTTGACTCATTTTCAGTCACCCATCTGGTATGAGACAGGGACTCACCTCCTTACGTCTCTTAAGCAGGATACTGCTACACATATGTCCGATCATATTCATGAATGGAGAAGGTGTCGCAGGTTGATCAAGTTCTGGATACCTTATCAACTCCTCACCGACTAGTTTACAACTTCCTTTGTCCCCAAGATTGTGCAGGACATCGCCATGGGAGCCTGTGTAACTGAAGAGCAAGCGATCGCGTGTGCTCAGTACCTAGACTTAGTTTATTCTCAGTCTGGTACTTTGTATGAGTACCTTCCAGACGCCCCCAGGACTGGTACATCCAAGGCTCCACCCAAGCCATCTGTGGATGGAGTCATTGGCTCTGTAAACCAGGCCTCTAAAAAATCATCGAACTCTGGGAAGTAAAAGTCCATTGCATCTAACGAAAACACTTCCCAGGGTGTGTTAAATTCCGGTAGCACTTCTGAGGTCAATGTCGTCCAGTCCACCACGGCAGGCAAGGCCTCGAAAGGCAAGAAAAAGGAAAATGGGAAAGGAAAGAATAAATCCGAGCAAACCAAGCAGGAATCCTCTAAACCTCCTGCGGAGGAAGAAGCTAAACGCAAACCTAAGTATCCTTGCCTCATCTGTGAGGAAGATCACTACACTAAGGACTGCCCTAGGTGGTCCGAAGTTAGTCGTTTGTTGAAAGGTGCTCCTGGGGTCCCTGTGGTTCTGAAAGAACCCTTTCCCTCTCAGCAAACCCAAATGGTAGCTGACCCCTCTTCGTCTCCCTTCGGTTCCCAGGTCTTCATGGCTGGAACTATTCCTATTCATGTAATAACTCGAGCTAAGGAGTATCCGTCATCCGCCGGGAAGGAGCCAGAGGTTCCCTCAAGTGCTCCTCCGTCCAGCTCTGGTCCTCTCCATATCGAGAGACTGAGTGTTGAGACGACAATCCAACCCCCTCCCAAAGGGGTACTCAAGAGGTCTTCTTATAACCCGAATGCTCGTGTTGCCCAGCACTATAGCATCGTGGAGGACTTAGCACAGGCTCCATCTGCCATGTCCGCCTTAGAGGTCCTTCAGAGCTTCCCCCCCCAGAGGAAGTCCCTGCTATCGGCGATCGGTGGCATTGACCTAGCAGACTCGGATTTAATCACCTTGGACCTCGAGAGCCATGTCCCTCGACTGCCTCATCAGATAGCTTTCCTCATTCAAGTCGTCATCAATTCTAAACGATCCATCGTACAGTCATTGATGAGGGCACATCAACCTGCATTATGTCTATTGCATGTTGGAAAGCCATCGGGTCTTCGACGTTGAGTCAGTCCCCAACGACCTTGGAAGCATTCGACGGGAGAGAATCTCGACCTTATGGTATCCTTCAACGGCTACCGATTACCTTAGAAGGGAAGACTGTAGAAGTAGAAGTTGAGGTTGTAGACGCGAATCTCACCTATAACCTCCTTCTGGGCCGGAGCTAGACGTACACTATGCGTGTTGTGGCTTCGTCCCTCTTCCGTGTCATTCACTTCCCCCATCAAGGGAAAATTGTCACGGTCGATCAACTCTCTTTTTTCGCTTCCTCTTCTGAGGGAAACGTACCCTTTGTTGAGCATACCTCAGTTCCGTATGAAAATGTGGGAGCAGGGCTCTTCAAAGAACCCGCCCTTATGGGTTTTTTTTCCCTCCCACCTCCCAACCTCGCCTCGATCTCCATGATCTCGGTTTGTTCTGACCCTTGGATTCTTCCTTCCATCGACCAGATAGAACCTTGGGGCGAGGAAATGTCATTGAGTCCAGCCGAGCTCAACTACGTTGAAATTGTCATTGCATCGGCCTCTCATGATGAACCCTCTGTCACGAGTGGGGCTCTCGACTCAGCTGATTTTCCCCCTTGGTTAGGAGAATACACCTCCTCGGATCCATTGAAGGAAATATTTCCTTCCGATGAGGCTATTATAGAGATAATGTCTCTGGACAAATGTCCGTGGTTTCCTCTTCACCACCGTTCCTCCTTTCTCCCTACCTTTCGGGAAACACTGCTTTGTCTTGAGCGGTTTGCTCCATGTCTCCCTTCTCAACCCCTTCAAACACCCATTCAGATTTATCACACATCATCCGAAGGAAATTTAGGGAACATCACGCAGACACAACCAATTGACATCTCTGTTAAGGCAGGGATCGTCGAGAATATTTACATAGGAGTGACCTGCACTCCTGAGGAGATTCAGGTTTATATCGCCCTTTTTTGTGAATTTTGCGATGTCTTTGCATGGTCCTATGAAGAAATGCCCGATATTGATCCATCTATAGTAGTGCACGAGATACCAAGGTATCCCGGGGCGAAACCAATTCACCAGCGCTTGCGCCCCGTGCACCCCCGTAAGGCAGCAGCCATCAAAGCAGAGGTTGAAAAGCTTCTTAAGGCGGGATTTATCTATCCCATCCCACTGACAGAATGGGTCTCAAACATCATCCCTGTAGACAAAAAATAGGGCACCATTCGTGTCTGCGTTGATTACCGTGACATCTACAGAGCTTGCCTAAAGGACAACTACCCCACGCCATTTATTGATCAACTCATTGACGAGTGTCTGGGTAGCGAGATATATTCTTTTATGGATGGCTTTTCTGGTTACAACCAGATCAACATTGCTCCGGCAGATCAACATAAGACGGCCTTCATCTGTCCCTGGGGCACCTTTGCTTATAAAAAGCTCCC
>APFE031392853.1:8828-68743 GCA_000404065.3 Pinus taeda | reverse complement strand
GATATAATCAGATAAAGATTGCACCCCAAGATCAGGACAAGACCACTTTTACTAGCCCATGGGGGACCTTTGCCTATAGGGTTCTTCCATTTGGGCTATGTAATGCCCCAACAACATTCCAAAGAGCAGTGATAGGGATATTTTCTGATATGTTAAATGATTCTTTAGAAATATTTATGGATGACTTTACTCCTTATGGCACGATCTTTGAGGATGTATTACAGAAACTTGAAAAAGTACTTAAGCGATGTATAGAAGCACACCTTGCCTTAAGTACTGAAAAATGCCATATGATGATGAATCAAGGTATTGTATTGGGTCACTTCGTCTCATTCTTAGGAATCCAAGTCGATCCAGCTAAAATACAGGTAATTCAGACCCTCCCTATCCCCAAAACACAAACTGATGTGAGAAGTTTCTTAGGACATGCCGGGTATTATAGAAGATTTATCAAGAATTTTTCTAAAATAGCTTCTCCTCTGTTTGTGTTACTAACGAAAAATGCTGAATTTAACTGGATTGATGATTGTGAAAAAGCATTTGATGAACTTAAACATCAGTTCTCTACAGCTCCCATTTTGAGAGGACCTGATTGGGAACTCCCCTTTCATATATCCTCTGATGCCTCAGACACTGCGATTGGAGCTGTCTTGGGACAAGAAGAAAATAGTCTTCCCTATGCCATTTATTTCATTAGTAAAAACATGACCCCTGCAGAACTTAATTATACAGTTATTGAGAAGGAATTTCTAGCATAATTTATGCTATCAATAAGTTTCGGCATTATATTATTGGTTATACTACTTTTGTGCATACCGACCACTCGGCTATTAAATACTTAATGAACAAATCAGTTACAAATGCTCGAGTTACCAGATGGTTATTGTTATTACAAGAATTTGATATCACAATTGTAGATCGACCAGGAAAAGAGAATGTAGTTGCTGATTTCCTTTCTCGGTTAAAAACTAATGAAAATATTCCAGTACATGATTCTTTTCCTGAGTATTTATTTGCAGTATGTGCTCACTCACCTTGGTATGCAGACATTGCCAACTACTTAGTTGCAAGGAAATTACCATCACACCTGTCGCGCAGAGAAAAAAGGAAAATCATTCAGCAAAGCGCTAGGTACAGCTGGATAAGCGGCTGTCTGTTTCACACAGGACTCGATCAAGAGATCCGAAGATGCATTGGCGAAGATCAAATTTATGATGTATTGAAAGCTTGCCACGATGGCCCTTGTGGAGCGCATTTTGCAGACAAAAGAACAACACACAAGGTTCTCAGGATGGGTTGCTATTGGCCCTCAATCTTCAAGGATGCAAAGAAATATGTCAGGGCCTGCGATAACTGTCAAAGAATGGGCCAGCCTAATCACAGGGATGAAATGCCACTTAATCCCCAGGTAATTCTTGAACCTTTTGAAAGATGGGCACTAGATTTTATAGGTCCCATTAACCCTTCATCTAATCAAAAAGTTTACATACTAGTATGCACAGATTATATGACTAAGTGGGTAGAAACTAAGGCACTCCTCAAAGCTAATGAAGAATCAATATTAACATTTTTATTTGAAGAGATCTTCATTAGGTTTGGACTGCCTAGGGAACTAGTCACTGATGGGGGACCTCCTTTTAACTCTCATGGCTTCAAAGACACATTGCAGAAATACCATATTAAGCATAAAATGACCACACCTTATCACCCCCAGGCAAATGGGCAGGTGGAAAGCACCAACAAAGTCATAGAAGCTATTTTGACAAAAACAATAAAGGAAAATAGGAGGGACTGGTTTCAAAAGTTGCCCGAAGCGCTATGGGCTTATAGAACTACTTGGAGAAATACTACGGGATTTTCACCCTATGAATTAGTTTTTGGTAAAAATGTTGTTTTCCCTGTGGATTTTGAAATCAAAACTTTAAGAACTGCTTTAGCTGTTAACCTTGATTTGACTGATGCACAGACAGCCAGGTTGCAGCAGCTTCAGGAACTGGACGAGAAAAGGTTGGATGCCATCCATCAAACAACCATGATCTAGCAACAAAGAACCAGATGGCACGACAAAACCATTAAGCAAAAGCAGTTCCAGAAAGGTAATTGGGCTTTACTGTATGACTCTCGTTTCGAAAATTTCCAAGGTAAATTAAGAACAAGGTGGCTAGGACCTTATGAAATAGATGTTGTTTTTCCAAATGGAACAGTCAGACTCTTAATGATTGATGATAGTAGAACACCGTTATTAGTGAATGGGTATCGACTCCATTCGTATCAACGACCTGTTTCTAAAGAGGATTTCAAAGCTACCTGCATGGTATACTTACATTACGTCTTTTTGGGGGAACCTGCTGTCCCTCAAGGCACTTAAATTTCTGTTTATTTATTTATTTTTTAGATTAGATTTCTTAACTAATAATCCTTGCCAAGGGTTGCCATGTTACAATTAATTGTTTTGCAGATCTTAGTTTCGGAGGAGAATAAAAATTACAAAAGAATCACTTCGCAGCTGGGAAATGTTTTTCAGACTATAAATCAAGTTTTTCATTATGTCCTCTTGTTGCAACACCATTTCCCGTTGCTGCAACACCACTTCCCGTTGCTGCAAAACCATTTCCCGTTGCTGCAACACCACTTCCCGTTGCTGCAACACCACTTCCCGTTGCTGCAACACCACTTCTTGTTGTTGCAACACCATTTCCCCGTTGCCGCAACACCACTTCCTGTTGCTGCAACACCATTTCCCCATTGCCGCAACACCACTTCCCGCTGCTGCAGCACCAACTCATGTTCCGGAAACATCACTTTTTAATGTTGTAACACCAGTTTCAGTACTTAATGAACTATCATCTTGATGGAACATATTATGCTTCATTAAAGGAACCAGCCATGCACTCTGATAATTACACTTCTTCACTACTACTTCCTGTCAGTAATAAAAATCTCCTGTATTCTCACAATTCTACACCCTTTGTAATCATTATTAATCCAGCAAAAGACAAGATAAGACTTTTTGGCGCGCAACTAAAGGTAAAAATAAAGGTACGCATGTTAAAGTGTGGATATTAAATTATAGTTAATGTGGAGATGTTGATACGACTGCCGAAATCATTGTACTACCAATCAGATCATTTAGCCATAGATTTGGGGGGATTACCAAAATATTGTAATTATTGCATAACACGTTAATCACCGCCACCCTTACTCCTCACGGTAATATCTAAAAGTCACTTCGTCGTGGCATATCCTCATTTGTAACGGTTTACTCTGTCTCAAACTCAGCAACTCAGCTTTGTATTGTGTATTTTTGCTGGATCAGCAGCTATGGGTGGAAATCTGATTACACATGAACTTGGCACAACAACACTACTGGAACTCTACCCCGAGGTTTACCAAATTTTCCTGCAAGCAGGATGGGTAGACTACTTTAGAAGACTCCTGGATTTCAATACACAACAAGTATTGGAGTTTGCATGCAACTTAAGAGAAGGATTTTCCATGGTCCAGGGAGTAAAAATTCCAGTAACAGAAGAAGACGTAGCCCAAGTTTCCGGGTTACCGATCAATGGTACACGCTGGTTTAGTAGAAAACATCTTATTCTGAATGCGCAGCAAGGCTTTTTCCTACCAGGCGAGCATGTGGAAGCCAAGGGCAGAGGGGTCGCACTTCAGTCACTGCCTCCACCATGGTCCACCATGGCCAAAGGTTGCGGAGTTCGTGAAGCAGTATTTGACTTGCGAAGGTTGTTACCAGGTAATTTACCAACACGACTTCGTTTTGCTAAATCATTTGAGGCATGGTCAGTTAATAAACATGCCCTATTATCTATTGGGTTGTCTAAAAAATATGTCATGTTATACTATAAAAGCAAAGCATCTGCTCCTTTCCCTGAAACATCATCGCTTAGCCCAACTCCTAATAAATAGAGGCTTTGCTCTAAATCAACCACCCCTCCTCATTAATTCTCCCCAGCAAATAGAAGAAGATCCTCAACAGGCAGAGGAAATTCCCCAACTAGAGCAAATACCCCAGGAAATTCCCCAACAACCAGAGCAAATACCCCAGGAAATTCCCCAGCAATTAGCAGCAGAAACACCCCTGTAGAGGACCCCATCCCCTAATGAAGCTCAACCATCTACCCCCATGCTTCATATCTCCACGGATGACTTCGATGATAACACCACCATCATTTTTCTTAAAAGAAAAAAGCAGCAGAAAACTGAAACTCCACCAAAAAGGAGAAGAACCAGGGCTTCAGTCAAAGCAGCTACTATTCCTGATAGTTCCCCTAGTCTGAAGGAAAGTGGCCGAAAAAGAAAAATTACTGATTTTCCTGCCTCTTTACCGAGGCAACGAACACGATCGTCTGTAGTAATTAAACCCACTAGCCCTGTTATCCCTAGTTCTCTACCCATCACCCTAACACCCCGCATTCCAACCATCCTTGAGCATTCCCTTTCCTCACCCTCTGGGGCTAAGATGCAGGGCGTTGACAGTTTTGTGACATTATTTTCTGAGGCAGCTATTACACAAGAACCAACTGCCGAAAAATCTAAAGTAGACACCCAAGGTGATATTGGGCGAGTGGCTGTTACACAAGAACCAGCCACTAACCCAACAGGTGACACACAAGAACCACCTGTTGGGGATGCAAATGACCAAGTGGATGCGGAACAACAATCCCTTCCTCCATTAGAACCTGCAGATACACAAGCTCCGCCTACCATAGCCTCCCTGCAGGAAGAAATTGAGTTTCTAAAATCTCAAATTAAGGATTATCAGCAGGAGATAATAATGGTTAAAGAAGCCTATCAGAATGAATATAATCTCCACATCTTAGCACGGGTAGCATCTGTAACAGAAAAGAGTCAATACAATGAGTATATGTGCAGTGAGTGTGGTGAGCTGTACACTCGAGCAGGATATAAGATAGTCCAGGTTCCAATGACCGAAGCTAATCCATAGCCTTCTGCTGCTGTAATCAAAACAGAACAACCTGCTGTTACACAAGAACCAGCAGGAGAAACAGAACAACCTGCTGTTACACAAGAACCAGCAGGAGTTGCAGAAGAAGAAATAGAACAACCTGCTGTTACACAAGAACCAGCAGGAGCTACAGAAGGAGAAACAGAACAACCTGTTGTTACACAAGAACTAGCAGGAGTTGCAGAAGAAGAAATAGAACAACCTGCTGTTACACAAGAACCAACAGGTTTTCCAAGAGTTGTAAAAGAAGAAACAGAGCAACCTGCTGTTACACAAGAACCAGTAGGTTTTTCTAGAATTGTGGAGGAGGACATAGAACCACCCCGTCCCACCCAAACTACTACAGAACATAAATCTTTTTCTGATGCCTATGCACAGACTAAACCTCCCTGTGTCAGCAATGCTCACACGGAGACCTCTAGTTTTCAACAACTAAAAGACACATGGAGTTCAGAATATGAGCTTTCACAAGGGAAGGCATTCCAACAGCAAAAGGCAACCTAGTTTAGCTATGCATACAGAAATTGGGATGTACTTGAACAGTCTCGAGCTCAACATAAAGAAAATAAGAAATTAAAAGATAGGCTGTCCTCTATCTTCGATTTGGTCCAAAGGGTGCTGGCTACAAGAAAACCCTCTTTCAATTATGCAGTATTCTTGAGAGAACGGTTAGCGTTCTTGCAAATAAAGGCAATCAGAGATGGAAGACCCTACCAAGTTGATACACTTGATCAATTTATTGAAACATTCAGAGAAGCACCAAATAATGATCAAAACCTGCTCTGTGAACTCTATCTTCACAATGAGGCCATGCCTGAAGATAGAGCGATGAATATACTCCCTATTGTTGGTGATATCCAAATAAGAGCCTTCATCTCTTTTCTAGCCAATCAACTTACTTGGAAAAATGTCTATATGTCAGCAACGCATAATGAGCAGAATTGCCTTCTCTGGATTCGAAATGAACCACAGAATGCAGCCACCTTCATTGCACAACATCAAAAAAATATGAGTAATCCAGAGATGGTTGATCACATGAGGAAACTATAGGCAACAGTCTTGCAGGACTGCCAACATTATGTAAAAACAAAAGGGGTGTTGGCCATCGAAGCAAACAATTTATTTTGGGAACATTGTCCCAAAGAGAGATAGGAATATCACCCTTACAATCCCCTCAATATTCAAGTAGCAATTTCACGCATACCTTGTTATGTCAAATGTATGGAAAAATGTGCAGAAAGGTGGATTGGTTACCGTTTTCATTTCCCTCTCTTGTGGTTACCTGGTCAGCAATATAAGGCTCATTACAAACTGACCAAAAAGGAGGAGGTGGCAGTATGGAAGCAAGTACAAAGTGTCTATGGATTCGGAAGTAGGTCTGATAAAACCTTCTTTAGCTACTGTATCATCAACTTACACTGTTCATCCCAGTACTCCGACTCAGATTTAGAGTAAACGTTGCATGAGGACATGCAACCCTTTCAGTTGGGGGGGATGTTAGGACTCCATATTGTCTACTTTTGACCTTATATTTTGTCATGATATTACCCTCTTTAGCTCATAAGTTGAAACCTTTGATAACATATTGACCTCATTATTCCAAGGTATGAAGTAACTCTCCTCATTACTATATGTTTAATTATTCAACACATATTCATGTTATCTTTATAATTAATCTTTGGAAGTTGACTAAGTCACTGACAATTATTGAAACTGTTCAAAGTCCGCAGAATTATAATTCACAGTTGTTGCAACACCAGAAACAACAACTGTGTAGTTGCTGCAACACTAGAAACAACAATTGACTAAAGCAGGTAAAACCTCATTTTGCAATGGGTGAAACAACAATTGTCTAGCGGGGCAGTAATCGTCTGAAGCTGGCAGAACTATACTTGGCATATGCTGACACAACACGATCGACAAAACATAGTCGCAGATGCTGGAACACCAGGAACAACACGAGAACTTCAAGGGAACAATTGAGATTTACCAAATCGACAACAAGGACGAAAAAACCAAGGATAGCACAAAGATCTCAAGGAGATGGACGAGGTATACTAGTTTTGCAACAGTAGAAGGATCTGCCTAACGAAGGATGACAAAGTTTACACACTGTTGTAACAACATGCTGTAACAGGAATTGATTTCCTATTTTTGTACAAAGAGGTCAAACTGAATGAATAATGACAATCTATTGTAATAGATGCCTCCTCTATAAAGAGGAGACATCTACGTTGAGAGTTAGCGAGTTATAACAGAAGTATTGTAGTGCAGAGCGAGGCTGAATATTTATTGTAATTGGACATTTTGGCAGATGAATAAAGCACTGTTATGAGCATTTCAACTTAGCATCTGTGTTCTGGGGAATCTTGTGAGAGGGACAGGGCCCACCTTCTTCACAAGATTCACCCATTTCTTTTCTGTTAAGTGTGTGTGTGATTTCTGAGTATTTCTAGCCTTGCTTCTGATATTTCCTTTTTGCTGATACTCTGTTTTCTTAATCAATTGGCGCTGTGAAATATTGTGTCACCAGTGATTAGGATTTTTAGTGTGCATTGGCAAATTGGTTACAGTGGCAGGTGCTAAACATCCTTATTCTGAGGACAGGGTCCTGGTCCTCTGTTACAAAACAACCATCATTTCTTTCTGCAGATTTGTTACAATTAGTTAATCACTTTCATTTCATTTCTGCAACAATTATAGCTGCTGTAACATAGAGTGAGGGTTTGATAGAAAGTAGATTCATTTATACTACAGCCTTTAATGCTTTTAGAATTGAGTGCATATGGTACGAGGTCACCTTTGAAACAAAAGGACTTTCCCGAGTTAACAATTTAATGTGGTACTTGACTGTTTAATCAATAAACAATTCGAGCAGCCAACACAGACCATGCATGGTTCTCCTCACCCCATGCACCTAGTGATAAGTTCTTGTAGTCCTTTTACTGCCTTGCTGTTGCATAGCAGTTTCATGCATGTCTCCAAAAGGGTAGTGAGCATTGAAGGATCCATCTCGGGTTCTAGTTGATCCTTACTACCTAAAGTGGAGGCCTCTGTGAAGCTCTTCTTAGCTTCCATGAATGTTTCCTTCGTGTGCTCCAAACCAAATTCAAGTTTCTTTGTAGGAGCCTTGAAAACCCATGCACTTTCTTCTGGCTTCTTCCCTTTATCATCTCCAGTGGTGATACCGCTTCTGAGCACTATGTTCACATTCGGGTCTTCTTCTCATGGCTCAGACCTCATCATTTGCAAATTCTGAGTCAGGGGAGGCTGGAGTACCCATTTTTTGTGCAACCTCACTATCAAGGTAGGGAAGTCTTCTACCTCATGATCAAACTTAGTACAATACAAACATGATGTTCTTGTTGGATTTGTACAATCGCAGGCATAGTGTCCAAGCCCTCGACAATTGTAGCAAATTAGTTGTCCGCGACCCCTTCCTGGTCCCATTCCACCTCGACCTCGCCCGCGCCCTTGAAATCCAGTGCACACCATTACTGCATTTGGGTCGAGGGCTTCTGTTTTGATCTGTACGCTATAGATAGGAGTCCAATCCATCATTAGTTTATAGCTTCTTCAGGTGTGTTCATCATGGCCTACTGACCTGCAAAAATTACAAAACAATTGCTGGTACATCTGCGTATACTTTTGCAATAGATGACAATTATCCGTAGTTTGTTTTCCTCTTATCTGATAGATTGCACACCATATTACAGGCACTACGCTTCGTCCTGCTTGTGCCTCAGGTCTTAACAACATCGACCCTCCTCCCGCCAAGTAATTCATGAATACTGGATAGTGGTCCTTGTCATGCCCTTGGCCTTTGCATTTTATGCACCATACCTCCTCACGTGCCTCTAGCCGAGGGGTCCTGTCTTGTTTCAAAATCTGCATTTCCAGACACATATTTTGTAGTTATGCTTGGATTTGTTGGACTCCCAGACTAGGATCTTGTATAGGGGTCTCATGCAATCTCATTGCCATCTCCAAGGCTTCGGCCTGGGTGGAAATCTTTTGTTGTGACAACGCCGTCCTTAAATGCGTTTTAATGATGCTACAAACCATGCATGGTGCTTTCCATCTATCAAAGTCATGTTGGCTTCATGAATCATACTCTTCAGCCTCTAGTCTAGATCCCAGGGGGTCTTGCCTGGGAGCATTAGGATCTCCTTAAACCCGATAACTGATTGTATCTGACTTTGGTATGCTAATTCCATGTTCAGTGCGGCTTGGATTTTTGCGATTCTTGTGTTTGGATGGTCATTCGAATGCTTAATGTACCATGTTAATGCGTGATCTTGCAATGCAATTACCAATGTAGCCTTCTATATATTGTCATCCATAACTCCTTGTGCTTCCCATACCGCCCTTACCACGAACCAGAATTGGTCCAGATCTTCATTCCCTACTCCTCTGAATAACAGCAGTTTGATCGCACTCGCCATACTTAACTGTGGTGGTGGTGGAGGTGGGGTGGGTGGAGATGGAGGTGAGGAGGGTGAGACAGGTGGTGGTGTAGGTGGAGGTGGTAAGCATGGAATTTGCTACCTGATTAGACTGATTGCGCTTCTCGGAGAAACTTTCGTGAGCTCTTCCTTGCTTTCCCGTGAGGGTGAAATTAAGGGACTAGTTTCTAACTCTTCATTACTTATGTTTCTCTAGATATTCCCACTTCACGTAGTCCCAAACATTAATTTATTTGCATAAACCACTTTTCACACAATAGAATCTTAATCCAGGTATTCAAATATTTAATATACTTGCCTGATGGTCCTTTGAGGAAGTGGCGTTCCGCCTCATTGTAGCTGACAGTCATATATACAATGAACTCGGTGATAAATCCTACTATAATCCGATCGAGCCAATGGTCCACAGCTCGCGCGATCTTATCTCCTGACACTTCTAGTCTCTACACTAATTCAGAGTCCACATGATTGGTTTGTTGAGCCTACACCTTCCTTGACTGTCTGCTAGCTTCGCAATCCACTCATATAGCTCAGAAGGAAAATATGCAAAGAAAATTTCGTGGATTTCCGTATATAAGTAGTGCTCCAACCACTGTTCCTTAGATACTCATGGATTCCTATTTTCCTGTGCCGCGAACTCGTGAATCTTCTTGTCCAACCACCCTTTAATTTATTTCTTGGTTGGATTCCAATGACACGACATCAGACATCCCTTATGCAGATCCCAGTCCCAGCAACATAACCATTTGTTGGCTTATAGGGGCCTGACCCAGGTTCAGAGGTGATTTAGCCAAACAAATCCCGGTACTACTAGACCTTTCAGTAATAGTCTGTGGAGTGCAGACTGAGGTCTCACCCGAAGTAGTATTGGAGGGTGCTAGAACCAGGTTTCTGCACCTTAGAGATGTCTGATGATTTTTTGTGGTTCACGATTTGACCCTATGCGCATGTCACTATGCGCACCTATCAGTACCTCACAGCCTGTGATGCTGCCTTCGCACAACCCTACTTGAGGCTTGACCCGTGTTAATACCCAATCCCTTACTATTAACCCGATATTAGTTGATCACCTAACCTATCTGCATGTGTTTAGTTATACTTAACAGTGTTCACCATTCATACCAGTGCGCGTGATAAATAAAACAATATAATTGCAAAAGATATCAGCCATATAATAACTCAAAATAGATACACAAGATTTGGAATCAAAATTCTCTTTATTATTCTTCTTCCCTAGTTACAAACTCGCCTCTTCCCTACGCACTCAGCTGTAGGGGTCTGTGCACTTAGCTGCGGGCTCTACTAGGCCTCTGCGCACTCAGCTGCAGACCCTCTTCCTACTACTACAACCCAAAGCACTTAGACCTTTACTCTATGCTCACTATCTTCTAGACTACATTCGTTCCTCTATGTATCTCTAATTATATTTACAACTTAAAGCCTCACTCTATTTATACAATCCCATGGTCTACAGAACATGGGTAGGCCGACACTATATTAAAAACTTAGGGCGGACAACCCTATGACTCTAACATACAATTTGCGCTTAGCACCCACAATTCACGGAGTATTTTCAATAATAATACTCAAAACTTGGGCTTTGAGCCCCAAAAAATGCTGTGGGCGGATTCCATGCCCAATAGTTCTCAAAGTTCACAATTTTAGATTGGTAATCTCTAGACATAGAATTTAGCTGGCCTGGTAACACCAATGGTGCATACCTACCTACAATAACTGTTCCAGAATATTGACTTGAAGATGGACCTAATGGAGGTGTAGTTTGGATAACTACAGGGATAGTAGGAATAACAATTTAAGAGATCACAGGTGAGGAAGTTGAAACTATGGAATGAGTAGGATTGGGAGGCTGTAGATGAATTGACTGGGAAGATTGGGTAGACAAGGAGGCTGCTGCAACTGTTAAACCAGAAAATTCAATAGATCGTTGAATAAAATCTTCTTCAATAGCTTGGTCCAACATTGAAACTAGACCTTGCAATTTGTCAAATTTCTGTAAGGATTCAAGATCAGGGTCTGTTTCAAAATGCTGGGTCTGGGGTATGTATGGTTGTAGTAGGGCTTTATCAATGAAAATTTGATCTCCAAAAGCCTCAGACTTTGATCTAAACAAACTATGCTAGAAAGGAAAATCAAACTCTATATCTTGAATAGTTTCAAATTTCTATGGAAGAGAGTTAGACCTCGACAAAGGAATATTCTTAGGAAGAGAATTGAATCTAGACAATGGACTATTACTACCTTGACTCTCTGTAAAACTTTTCTTTCTCACTGATTTCTTAGGGTTATCTACAAATTCAACGAGGTTGGGGTCAGGGTGAGATCTAGTGAAAATGATTTTGGGGGCCAGGTCTATTAAAAATAATTATACAAATGAAAATAAAATCAATGAGAAAGCATAATATTTACAAAATAATAACCTCAGATCATGTATTTCATAATGGTATATAAGTCTTGATTTATAGAAATACTGCTTAGATACCAAGGATTAATAATGTTTTAGATTAAAAAGTAATGGTCCCCAGTATGGTCGCCACTCTGTTTTCGTTATGTATTTTTGAGGTTGAGGGATTAAACACATAGGACAACATCAAAACCACTTTGGAAGCTGGGATCTAGCCTTGCTAGCTTCTGAGAGGGATCTCTCTATTTAATTTATCTTTGTTTTTATGTAAATTTTAGGTTAGATATGATTGTACTTATTTGTTTTGTTTGATTGGTTTGGTTGATTTGAGTGTTATAATTCCATTAGGCTATGGAGTCTAAAAACTAAACTGGAGTTTTGCATCAATTTTTAGAGGAGTTCTCACACGGAAAGCTAGGTTGCACTAACTGGATATTTTCAGAAATTAAATGAATTGTGGAGTAGGAGAAGTGTAAGGTTCAATAGAAACCAAGGAGAAATTAAGAATTCCTTGATCTGACTTTAGTGGAAAACATTAAAAATAACAACCAAAATAAGGCGCTCTAAATAACGAATCCTATTTATCACGGTTTCTGTTGATTAATTCAGATATTTAGAATAACAAAGAAAGGGAAAACAATGTTTAAACAAATAGACAGAAGAGACACATCACCATTTATTACACCACATGAATACTGTGAAAGGTCCTTGTATTACTAATGCTCCAGTGCTTTGAAAATTACAATATGCAGAAGGAAATTACATTCGGAAATCAACTCTTGATACTTTAAACAATGAAGTATTTATAATAAAGGCTACAAAATTCTTTACAAAACCACTGTCAAACCAACAATGTATTATTAGCTTAATTGCAAACTATATAATCTAATCTTGGAAAAAGAATAGGCCACGTAGGATGTTGAAAAGAAAGGTGGCCCTATTTTGATGGTTTTGGTTGTCGAGCCAACCCAAAATAGTATTGCGGTGTTGAACTAACTGTCGTGCCGACTACTGGCATGGCAAGTTGTTTTACTGCTCCTGAATTATCCTTCAATCTAGTAAATCAACCAATTCTTCCCATCTATTTTCATCTGGAAATGTCAATTTTATTACCCTGTAGTAAATTTCATCTACCTCTGCGTATTTGGAAAAAGTTGGCTTCATGGTAAAAATATGTTTTACCTCATTCTGTACATGGAAATCATTTGACATATTTTCCAAAAATGCCTTTGCTTTCATGTTGCCCATAATTACACTAAACTCGATGTTGTTTTTGGCCACTTCTTTCATCTTCAGGATATAGTCTTCTTGAGTGATCTAGTTGTCATTTATAACATAGATACTAGGTAGTCCCTTTTGGATTAAGGCTTCAATTCTATTTGTGAATCTATTTACCTGTAGCTCTAAGGTTTCACACCTTTATTCCAACTAATCAATGAGATTTCGCTTTGTCAATACTTTCTTGACTTCCAGAATGGTGGCAGTTCTATCATTGATCTACCTCCTCCAACTCATACTTGTATTTTGAGTTTAAGAACTTGATTATATTAGAGGCTTTTGTGGGCATCTCTCCCATCTTTTCTCTTCCTTGCACAATAGTTTCTGTAGCCTTCTCTATCAGTTCTTTCTGCTCAAATATGATTTGGATAGAAGGCCAAATCTCATTCATAGAGTCTAATATATTCAACCAAATAGTTTCCTTGGCTTGGGCCAAGGTTTTACCAATTGAAGTGTCTCTCTCTACCTTATGAAACTATTCAATCAGTCTTTGGGATTTCTCCATTTCAATAATTCGAGCAGCTTCAACTTTGGTCTTTTGCACTTCCAAAGATTTGATTTTGCCCTACAAAGTTTAAATCTCTTTTGACTACAGTGGCATGTTCTGTAATGTCTTTGTTGCTTGGTCAGCACTCACAATTTGAGTGGAAGTAGTGGATGTAATAGTTGCTCTTGTTGATGGAAGATGAGAAATAGGTACGACATCTAGTGGGACAATGGTCATCTTTTTACTGTCTTCCTTATCCTTTATCATTTTCTCTAATTCTGTCTCCATCCTCCTAATCTGTATATTTTTTTCTATGATCAATTTCATCATATCTTCTTTCTGTGCTTCAATTTCTTCAATATCCTTGGTCATTCGATCCTCTGTGGTTGGCAGCTTGAGCTGCTTTCTTAAGGCTGCAATGTCCGATTTCTTCTTTTTGACAATATCTTCAACAACATTGACATCTTTAGGGTCATACCATATCTTAATCACCAAGTATTCCAAAGACTTGATCCTATTATCCTTTGCCAAAGAGGAGACTTTTTCCATCTTCAACTGTGACTGGACATTTGTAAAAGAAACCTGCAATTTAGAAAATGACATTGCAGTGTTAGTTAAAGTGGAGGATATCAATTCACCAGTTTTCTTGTGCATCTCCATTTGATCAATGGGATGTATGTCCTTCATGGTAAACTCAAAAGTGGTTCTCTTATAGTCTGCTGCTGATTTTTCCTATGGAACTTGGGCCTCAAGAAATTCCATCTGTATTTTTTTCATGCTCTGTATCAAAGACTCACAACAACCTACTTTGTGAGCTGGAGGTCTGCGTCCAAAATTGGTTATAACTGCTATTCTTTAGAATTTCATTTCTGAGCTTTATCTCCCTGTACTTGTCAAAAATTGTCTTCTCTTTTTCTGTTTGGACATTCTGTGATTCCAGCTCAGTTTCCTTATGACCTTGTGAAGATGAAGCCTCAGAAGGAGATGTTATGAATTTGGTAGTTGCAAGTGGTTAATCTGTGATGATGATGGCTGCCCGCTCTTCAGTTTCTTTGTCCAATTCTACTTTGGGAGTTATCTTTTCCCTGTTCCTATAGTTGATTCTGAATTCTTTAGCCTCGTTTCTGGTTGTAGATGATGATCCTTCTTCCCTCTGTATTTTGCTTGATTTTTTCGAAGGAATAGGAGTCTGCAAATTAGAAGTAGAAACAAGTTGTTCTTCAGCTTCTTGCAAGGTATTTTCTACCCACTCTAGCTGATTAGCATACTTTTCTATTTCTAGCCTTGAAGTTTGAATGTAAGGAGTGTATTTGTTCTCCACTATGAGCTTTGAGATGATGTCGGAGGGGTCATAAGACCATGTAAAGCTCAAGATGAACTTCATTTCTTTAAGCATTCTATTTTCCTCTTCACCTGCTATCCTTGTGTTGCACAAGAATGGGCCCACCTATGTCTTTATTATGAATTGTGCCTTCTTCTTGGCCACTACAAAATGGATGTCATCCAAATTCAACATCTACCTGATATACTCCAGGGAAAAAATCCTCATTGGGAGGTATTTTGGAAGTTTATAAGGGGCCAATTAACAACCATATACCCCGATTTCTGTGTAATTTTGGTATAAATACCAATTGCCGGTATTTTCTTGGTTTGAAAAATGCAAAATTATCATGATTTCCTCGCTGATTCTGGGCTGTACTGCACTGTTCAGAATGTTCATGGTTGGATGAAAAAAATCTTCAATAAACTACTAGTAGGTGAATTATTGTTGTTCTCTCATGACCAATGAGGTCCAAAATATTACTAGCTGCTGGTTCCTTGCATCATCCAACTTTTGTAATACAAAACTGAATTTATGTGCCTGATAATAGAGGAACATATAAATTAAAAAAAAAGGTGTAATTGAACACCTATTCTGTAGGAAACTTTATGAACTGTTCATGGATATTATCAACCAAAAATTGACTGAAGTTGAACACCAAGGAGGGCTTGCTGTCAATGGAAAATATGGAGAGGAATCCTAAAATGGGCTCATCTACCCAATGATTAGAATAATAGCCTAGAATGTAATTAAGTATGGAAATAATCTGCTTGGCCTAGTCAAGGAAAATGGAAGAAGGATATGGAGGATTCTTTTTGGGTGATTGGGCATTCTTTGGCAAGAAATCTAAAAAATCCTAGCTTTGGTAACAAAGTCCAGCTTTTGATAAAGCTGGGTAAGGGCTTCTAGGGAGAAAGGGGCAACATTTTCCACAGTTGGGGCCAACATCATTTGGTCAATGGATTGGGCTATGATGGTGAAAAGAATGTCACCTGTAGGGGCAATGATGGCCCTTTGGGCAGGGACATAACAAGATTGACACCTTTTGGTAAATTTTGGGGCTCGGAATGCAAAAGGGAAAATATAATGGGGGAGGTTTGACTCCCAGAGCCCAATTTCATCAGTTTTGTCTGTGTGTTTATCCTCTAACTAGCAATACAATTCCAGAAAATCACAGTCACACTAAGTTTCATTTATCCTATAATCCCTATCAGCTAAAGGTATATGATCTAAATCTACAGAAGGGGGAATTAAAGAAGAATGAAAAGGGGTTAGAATGAGAGGCTCAAGAGATTTTAAATGCAGAGAATAGTCCTGTTAAGAATGGCGTGGGACCGTTAGGCTAAAAGATTACCTGGGAGAAATTGAATTGAATGGAGAATGGTCGTTTTGGCTGGGAACACATTTAATTTAATGCCATGTGGCGAGCGGAGAGTGGTGGAGGGAAAGTGGCAAGGCGTGGCAGAGCGGATGAGGGAAAATGGTTTATAGAGAGGGTAGTGGGCGATTATTGGCTTTAGTGGGGGGGTTACGAAATCACCAGAGTGTGACATGTAAGGGATGGGGCCCTGTGGGAGAAAGTTATTTCTGGACTGCCCCCCAGTGGTAAAGACAAAATGGAAAGGGGGGGCTGAAAATGGATGAGGTCCATTGATCAATTACGAGATCAAATCCCTATGCCTTCAAACAGTTGAACTTGATCAATAAAAGACAAACAAGATTTGTCTGCTCACGCCTTTAATACTTTCTTTTCAAACTTAGGATAAGGGAAAAATGAAACATATGAAGTACTTTGTTCCCAGCGCACATATTTCCCTTTTAATTATATCCTTAGCTTAGGATAAAATTTATATATACAAATATTTATCATTAATCTAATCTGCCTACCCTTAGCTAAACTAGCATTTTTTTATTTTTATCTCTAGGGTACACTTAGACTAGCAAATCAATTTTTATTTTCTTTTATACAGAATGAAAAAACTACCTAACCTATCCCTTATTTCTCCTATTGATCCAGATTAAACAGTTGGATCAATGTCATTTTCTAGCTAACTAATGATTTACCCAGATTAAATTGTTGGGTAAATCTTTATTCTCTATTTCAATTTACAGAAATTTAAAGGAGTTTAATCATGATTACACTGTATGATTAAACTAAGAATTAGTGATTGTGACATTTTGAACAAGCTACACACAACTCGTATTTTCAGTAATGAAGCAAAACTATCTATGAGTAGTGGCATTTATACTTGCAACACTTTCAATATCATTCCTTTTTTTTTATTTTTCTTTTGGTGGGGTTCATTCTTTTCTTCTTTTTCAATATTAATCTTTTTCTCTTTACGTTAATTCTTTATACCCTCTTTTCATTTTTTAATTATTTTTTCTTTTTATTTGGAAATCATTGGTCGATTGACAAGTGTTTACAAAATAATATTCCTAAGATATAATACTCAATTACCTTGAGATCTTATAAATTATAGGACCCTAACAGGTTCTATGGCATCAACCAATGAATCATATTCTTGTTTGTCGACCAACAAAACCAAGTCTGAACCCTAACCTCAAGACCCGTTGCAACCTAAGTCAACACTAAATAATATTTTTCACTCAGATGAAGATATTCTAGAATCCATGATGGAACCCAAATGTCCTTGGGATGCCATGCACCATCGTTTATTTTTTCTACCCAAAAGAATGTTTGTACCCAATATCACACCAACCCATGATATTTGCGCCATAGAGTAAAACGACTTCCTAAACCCAGGATAAGTAGATCGACCTAAAAACCCCATCCCAACACTAGATGCATTCAAGGAGGGGAACATGTTAAATATCTCACCTAAAATTAAGGTTGATATTTCATTCAAACTTGGCACTTTTGAGGACATCTCGCTGGGGTAGCATGCTTCCCAAAAGAGTTAACCTGATACGAAGCCTTGTCTCTAGAATATAGGGACATTTCCGCAATTTCATATTATGAGATGTCTGGTATCTACCCTTCGTTCATGGAGCACCAGACCAACACGTGGCATGATGCTTACCCAGTTAGGAAAAAGAAACTTTAGCTTCCCTCATTCAGAGAACCCATTAGGTGCGCCTTCCTATGTTTTTGGTACATACTTCCTTCCTATGTTTTCATATTTTGATAGATGGATGTTTTCACTTGGGGTATTGGATTTCAAAGTTTTAGGATATCAACACCTTCACAACAAGCTCATTCCCCTGGTGGAAATAGACAGTGAAAGTATCATCCTCCATTTAGCATGATAGGATTCCTCCACCACCTTGTATTTCCTGCCATCACACCTTTGACATTAACCATATGGTTCACCATCTCGACCATGCTTACCGTCACCTTCTACTTGCACATGGTAAGCATCCACATAGGTCAATAGATCCCCACTTGCATGGATCACCCCAGTTCATAGTCCCCTTCACACTATTGGTACCCATGTTCAACCCCTCAGATCTGGGAGTCATTTTACACACATGTATCGAAGATAAACCTCATACTTCTCTTCTTGCACCTTTCTTTCCTCCTCTAATCCTGGGTCACCATCCTTGATCACAGACGGATTGAACCGCATGCACCACCTCATGCTACACTGGACCTACTATCCACTCATATCGCATAGCCCATGTGTATAACATTATCTGCATCACGCACCCAACACAGAGACCAATCAAGGGCCCCCCATCGTAAAAAAATAAATTACACTTTCACACAAGTTACTATCATCACGGGGCACCCATCTCGATGGCTATACATCCAAACCAACCCCTATTGCTTTGGCAAGTGTACAGAGATTTAAAAAAAAAAAATCTCCCATCCACATTTGATTTTTACAATTCATGGCCTTCGCTCGCTTGCAGTCTCTAATTACCTTTGGTCACAACTCATTAGAAAATCACCCCCATTTTTCATGTCCATAAAAAATCACTTACACCCATCCTGGAAATCCTACCGACTCCAGGATCATTAGAAAACATGTTTTTGACAGTTGCCATTTGTACATCAAGCTCTGACCTCAATATAGCTATCTATATCCTCCAATATCAAGAGCCCTTGCTATCATGATTATTTGATCCAAGTTATTACAATTTGTTCATATCTTACATTGATTTCCCGACTCACCATGTTGGGTGGATGACACCCATTTCCTGTTGAATTCAACAAATATATTCCAGGAAAGGGGTAGTACGTTGGATACTCCCTCCCTTAATAGGGATATCCTCAGGTGGCACATTGGGAACCTTTATTTCCTAATAATGTCATTGGACCCTTTGAAATTGGACATCAACTCAAGTATTCATGTCAAGGCGATGCCATACTTAGTCACTGTTGGAGTTCAATCACTTTGTCAAAGAACCCCACATAGCTAAGCACCTCATTTAGTAGTACTTATATTAGGATATGAGGAAGGTACCTGCCGCAAAATACCAATGCATACCACAATAACCATCAACAAATGCTTCACCAAGATTTGCATAGGGGAACAATATTTCACCTATTTGACCAGAAAGCGCCCCTGAGGGCGTTAGCAATTTTCATAGTCAACTATCAGCATATCAACAACAAACACATTGAATGGACACAAATCAATTGTTTTTCGATTGTAATCAGTTTCAATTAGCCATAATAACGAGCATGGGACATGCCCGCCTCATATAGACACACCATTATTGTAGTTTTTTCACCAGAGCATGGGTATCATTCATACTCATTCAAGGGGTTTTTCTCTACTCATCTCTGCAATAAGCTATCCTCTCTCTCAAAAAGTTAATCAAACTCTCCAAAGGAAATGAAAACATGATGTATTTTGGCTATACATTTGCTCCCAACCTCATACATCTGGGGGCAACTGTTAACACTAAAAAATTGTACACTTGTTAGTACAATCCATAAGACATTAAAAGTGTCCAATAGAATGAACAGGTGGGCATTTTTCTAGCCAAATACATTATGAAGATTTAAAAATCAAAAGTTCCCCTAAGGTCCAAAGTTTATGAAGGAAATTAATTAAGGCCACGTGTATATTTCTTTGATAAACGTGAGCACATGACATAACCTCCAAAATCCACGTGGTTGCAGAAAAGGATGACTTAGCAATCTGGGACCACTCTACACACTTGAAGCCAATTTTCTAACATGAGATCGGCCTAGTACAACCGAATTTGATTTTCCTTAGAGAAGTGCATCCCTCAATGGAATCCTCTTGTCCTACTCATGTGTCTTTATCATACATGTACCAAGAGAGGGAAGAGGGATTCAAAAAACTTTATATAATCAAGCCATGGGAGAGCCAAAATAGGAGACATTGTTATGCTAGCCAAATTGTTGTTTGAGCAAACCACATTCCATTGTTGAAACCAAGGAAGTGAAGAGCACTAGCATGTTGGAAAAATTGCTTCTAATCAACCCAACATCTTAGTGAGTGAAGAGGAATCCACCCTTTGGAAAGCCTTCACACTTCTTTGAGAGAGAGGAGAAACTTGCAAAGAGATTGAGGAAAAGAAACCCCCTTGCTGAGGATTTTTGAGCTCTCTAGCTCAAAGAATTGTCTTCAAGTGTCTGATATTCTAATTGTATTCAACCTCTACCACAATAAATCAATAAAGGAAGATTTTTCCATATATTATTGATGTGTTTTCTCCATTTCAGAATTGTTTTGTTTATGTACCTCTTTGTTTAAGTTTATGTTTATGTATGCATTGTTTCCACTATTTACAATATTGTGTTTATTTAATTTTGTCCAGTAACAACACCAATTTTGACTATGATCCTTTGCAGGTAACAATCCAATGCTGAGGGGGTGTTTTTTGGTACACTTGTGCTCCAAAAACAGCACATCAACAACTCTTCCTAAGATGAACGAGGTATATACAAAGTTTCCTTCCTTCCAACTACCAATTCCTATACTTCATCCTGCTGCAACTTGACCTTGAAATTTTGGCCTATTCCTACAACCCACAAAACCTATAATTTTACAATGTGTGAGAGAGATAAAGCCCAAAAACAAGATTTTTGGCCTCCCATCTTCTTCCATACATTCGCTCTCCTTTTATGCTCCTTCCAGCTACAAATTAAACTCTTTCTTGATGATCAAACTTGTGAGTGAGTGTGTCTCCAAATGAAGTCGTACTGATATTTATATAGCCTTCTCAAGGAGTCAAATTCCCTCCTTTTAGGCCTTATTGAGGACCCTAAGGCTAATTTGTACTCTTGGAGATTCAAGACTTTCTAGACTAAAAAATAAATCTTTTTACAATTACATATTTCCTAGAAGGGCCTAATAAACATGATGTTGACTCTATTGACTCATGACAATAAATCCTAAGAAAAAATAAACCCTAGAAGCATGAAGAACATTATTTTACATAGAATACCATTAATAATGAGCATGAAACCCATGCTTTAATAATAGTAATTTTTCTTTTTTCTTTTCTTGTTTGTTATATAGGATACATATTGAAATGAGTATAACAATTATGAAGACCAAAACTAGTTACATTTGTCAATATTCCCTCTTAACTAAGGAGTTATTCATAATTGACAACCAATATAACATCATATCTCAAACTAAAGATTTCTCAAGAAGAGTCAGATTGATAAGCCATACTATAATAATAATCATTATAACCATCAATGTCCCTGAGGCATAACTGGATAAGCTATTCTTTTATTCAAGAGCATTATGTTGGGAGGCTTTATGTGTGATATCGCTCTCCAAGGTGCATACCCCATCTGGATGTACACAAGGTATGCAATTTTAGGACTATTATTATTTTGGATCTCCAACCCCGAGTCCTCAAAGAATACTGGTCCTCTTCGACCACTATTCTCTTGGATTCCTTCCCTATCCTCAAAGACTATCAGTCCCTTTCCTTTCTTAGATCTTATATCCTCAAGTAAACCACATATGCTTATCCAATCCTTTTTCATTCTCTCTTTCTCACCTGAAGAGGAGAATGAAAATGTGCACTCCCTCTCAACTAGAGAGGTCATCCCTATTCTCCTTTAATATTGAGAATAAATCCTTATTCCTTATCAAATTTGACTCCTTTCCTCCCTCTGAAACAAGAGGATATTCCTTCCTTCCAATAATTGAAGCCAACATCACAAGCCTTCTAGATTATCTTTATCAGAGTATCAACTACTAGTTCTCCATAGCTACATTGTTCCCTCTTTTATTTGCATTGAGCCTACTTATTTTTGAGGTATCATGGAACCATGCCCACTCTTCATTCTTGTGACAAGATCTAGGTCATCTCTCTTTTTCATCACTTCTTCAATCATGAAGGTATTTTATTGGGCCTTCTTGATCTTCAATATTATCATGAAAGTGATCTTCCTTAACCTTCAAGTTATCTTCTCGTACAACTACCCTTTCAATCTCAATATGGACTTCATATTGACTTTACAATTTCCAGGCACCATAAAATTTTCTTCATCCATACAGTTGATCTTGCCCCTACTGTCATCACGTATTATTGCAACATTCTTTTTCCAGGAGCTAAACAATAATATGTTAGCCAGATAACCAAACTAAGAAATGGAACAAACTTACCTCACCTTTGTGAACTTCTCATTCCATCAACATCCTTATTGAACATCTCCTACTTGAATTTCCTTCATGCATCAGAGCGCCCAAGGATCAAACTTGATTACCAATTACAACTTTTCTTCTGAAGATTGTACTAGATGTTAAGCAATATCAATTACATATTCTAGAGAAAGTCCCAATATTCTATACACTCTTAAGTAAGACACATTCTATTATCTTACAACATCATTAGTACTTAAGCATATATTTATAACCAACTTAATTTCATAATATTATTGCACATATGAATCTTATCTGAAATTTACTTTTCAACTTACATTCCTATCCTTCTTTTCCTTCTTCAAAGGTTCTCCCACTGCTTTGATTACATGAGATTCACTCTTGTCCTTTCTTTTATTGTTCCACTTGTTTGGACAACCCCTATTAAAGTGTCCAAATTCATTTCATCCAAAACATTGCACCTTGGACATATATTTCTTCTTGTACTTTCCAATATTTCCTTTCTTCATCTTCTTGACTTGGGCTAGAAAGGATTGAGTCTTCTCATCTGATTCAATGTCATCCTTGACCTTGATCCTTGATTCTTCCATTATGCATTATGCCCACAACCAATAAAAAAGAGCTGACTCCTTCTTGGAGTAGACACTTGTTGCAATGTTGCTCCATTCTGGCGGCAATACATTCATAACACATACATTCACTTCATAATCAATGATGGGTTCCCAAAGTCCTTGCAAATGGTCTCTTAGCTGAGATAATCTCATGAGGAAGGATGCCATATCCTAATCCTTTTATTTCTTCATTATGTGTAGCTTGTTTTGTAATGACATATTTTGACTTGTTGTACTTACATAGCACAAATTCACTATCTTGTCATACATTTCCTTGGAAGTCTTTAGGTTTTCCACAAATGGAACTAGAGAATCCTTGATTGATTCCACTATGATCCTTTGAGATCTTACTTCCCCTTTCTCGTATCTTGCTATTTCTTATGTCTTGTCTTTTTCAGGCTCAGTAACTTCTTTGGTAACATATCCCATTACATCTTGCTCTATGAGTATCAAGTCAATCTTTTTCTTCCATGCTAGATAGTTTGAAGACCCAATGAGTTTATTTGTCTCCTTGCAGAAAGAACCTACATGACTTGAAGATTTAGCCATTATGAGATATTGTTATACTTACTTGAATAATATCTCCAACCTTCTTGATGTATTCAATATCTTTGGAGAGTTCTTGATGATGCCCTTTAAAGATGGTCCCTAGGATTCCTCCACCAACAACTTCCAATATTGATGTCAATAGAGTTCCTTTTTGTGAGATAAAAACCCTCCTTAGATTTGATCTTATTCAATCTAGAAACCCTAGGTTAGAAGGGTCTTATATCAACGAGCCTTTAACCAAATTCCTTCAAGAGACAATATTTTTCTTTTAGGCCTTGATATATTACTATCCTTTGATTAAAAATTCTTATTAGTGTCCTTTCGACTGCATTCCTTACTCACTTTAGCTTTGATACCATGTTATAAAATGTAAAGTGGCATCTTATTAAAATTATTTTCTTTAACTTTGATACTTTATTGTTAATCTTAGTTATCTTCATTATGTTCCTTTAGTTAGATATTTTTATCAAACAATATCAGAAAGCAATAAAAACAAAGAGGACACATATGTAGGCTCTTAGCAAGGGAAAAACCCTTCCAAGGGGAAAACCCAAAAAATATTTGCTTCTTAGAATATACTTCAAATTAAATACAAAGACCCAATCCTTAAGCCAAGTCCTTCTCCTAGTGCCGAGTCATCCCTTCCTCAAGTCTTTCTTGTATTTACACCAAACTGATACATACTAAAACTTTGATTTGCTAGTGACTGCACTGCTACTCGACCTACAACTTCGACCTGCAAATTATGTCCTAAAACTCCTAAAGAAACCCTAATTTGATCTCCTTGTAGGACCTTCCAAGAGAAAGAAAACTCTTCCTAAGATCAATGAGGTTTAGACAAAGTTTCCTTCCTTCCAGCTACTAGTTTATGTACTTCATCCTACTGGAACTTGACCCTGTAACTTTGGCCTCTTCTCGCAACCCAGAAACCCTAGAATTTCACACATGTGAGAGAGATAAATCCAAAAAACAAGATATTTTGGCCTCCCATATTATTATAAAACTTCACTCTCCCCTTTTTCTCCTTCCCAACTACAAATCAAAATCTTTCTTGATGATCGAACATGTGAGTGAGTGTGTCTCCAAAGGAAGTTTAATTGCTCTTTATATAACCTTCTCAAGGGGTTGAATTCCCTCCTTTTAGGCTGACTTGAGGATCCTAGTGAAAACTTGTAATCTTGGAGATTCTAGACTTTCTAGCCTAAAAAATAATTCTTTTTACAAGTACAAATTGCTCGGTAGGGTCTTATAAACATGATGTTAACACCATTGACTCCTGCCAATAAATACTCAGACCTAACAAACCCTATAAGCATGAAGAACATGCTTTTACCTAGAAGACCATCAATAATGAGCATAAAACCCATGCTTTAATAATAATAATTTTTATTTGTCCTTTTCTTCTTTGTTACATGTGATACATATTGAAATGAGTACAACAATTATGAAGACTAAAACTAGTTACATTTCTCAACACCTACCTAGGTCTAGGACCCCAGGAATCAGGACCAAGAGAAAAGTTGATGTCGCCACCAATAATTATAGAATTGAACCTAAAGAATGACTCATTGAGGATATTTTCAAATAATTACTTTCTATTTTGAGATGGAACATATATATTTATCGGTGTGAAAGGGTGACCCAGTCCTCAGAGACTACTTCCACTCCTAGGCCAGAATCCACGCTCCAATGATTTAATATTTTGACTTGTCTAGTTTACCAACCCACTGTGATCCCATAGATCGATCATGTGTCTGAGGTTGAGAAGCTCCATAAAACCAAGAGGGGTTCGAGACACTTCATTATATAGTCACCATTTCTGAGAGTTTCCTGAAGAAAGATGAGATCTTGATCACTGATTTCAACTAGTTCCTTGGGTGCACATTTTTTAAGGGGACATGATAAACCCTGATAGTTGAAAGAGACAATTTTCATTTGGGAAACCCTTCTTGGGCATGGATTTCTCTAAGGGAACCTTTAATTGATACTTTTTTACTGACTGTAAGATTGACACAAGATTTTTCTTTGGATTTAGTCAAAAGAGGCTTTTTGCCTCGACATTCGCCTTCTGCAGAAGAGAGGGAGAACTTCCCAAGACACCAAACAATTCCCTATTTATGGGGTACTTCCAATCAATATCATAGGTTATATATGACAACACTGGATTCATAGTTTTTAGGGAAGGAAGGAGGAGCAGATGATAGCAGTAAGGATAGATCACCTAGTACATTTTGGCAGGGACATGGAGTCGAAATAGGATGGGGGTTAAAAAAACAGGGATGGACATGGAGGAAGGGATGCATCGGATGTAGAAGATATTATAAATACATTTAAATGATTAAGATAATTTTTAGGGTTTCCTTCATTTAAAATAGAAGAAAATATAGATGGGGATGGAGCGAGTAAAGTACCTTCATAGGTCTTGGCCTTTCTTCCTAGTTTCGAATCCTCCTTCATTGTTCTTGATTCCTTCCTTGAATGGGATTTTCCAGCTTCATTCTAGAAGTTAGGTATTGATTGGGCCTCTATATCCCTTTGCACTTGAGAGTGTGCATTTTTCTTATATTTTCTTCCCTATACTAATTTGTAGGATTTATTTGCCCACTTTTGAAGGGGGAGCTCACAATATCTGACTAGGAGCTTGTATTTGTGGCATCGCCTACACTAGAATGGGACTCCTTCATGGTCCAATATATGTGATCTATCCTCCTCCAACCAATATCAATATTGTTATTCAAAAATTTTCGGAGGTCAATATTGACTAAAATACAAACCATTTACATATCTCTGGTTACCAAGTAAGAAGAGTCATGCTCCAAGTATGTACCTAATGAGTTCCCAATATATTTAAAGATTAGGTCATGCAAAAGGTGTGAGGGAAGTCCTAGAAGTCTTACCAAGATAGGGACTATGTCCAATCATTCCCGCATGTCATCAATGAAGGGAGGCCATAATTTGAAATTCACAATGGTGTATTCAATCTTGCAAATCCTACTGGAGATCGCTTGGGTGTCTGCCTCGACCTTAAAATTTAGTTGAATCTAGCCTATGGCAAACATTGAAACTTTTGGGGAGTGCTTGGCAATCAATGTGATCTCCTTTTCATCCCATGGTTTGAGGAAGGGGATTCCAAATTTCCTAGCTCTCACCCATCCTACCAATGATTTTTTGGCTAGATCTTTTGCCTGCTTCATTGCTACATCCACCCCTAGTACCAAATACAACCTAGCTTTGCTAGCCCTCTTGATGCAACAAATATTATTTCACTTTCTAGACACAACTTGCCCTGAATTCTAATTTGATTTTCCACCTGGTGTAGAATAGGGTTCCTATTCTAAGGTTTTATCTTTGGTTCCCCCTTTGTTGAAAATTTCTGCCTCCATTGGTACTTGTAAGTCTCTTAGAATTTGCTCGTTAAGGGTTGTAAAGAGGGTATCTAGGGTGGAAGAGAATAGGTGGGTATATTTGAGAGAAGTAAACCTTCACTAATTCCATAACCCTCTGATAGGTTAGGGTTCTGTTGTTGCTACTACAATACCCTTCAAAACTTCACTAGATTAAAGTTTTGGAGCCTGCCAAATTGTCGCATCAAGTGTTGCTGCAAGTCATTACACATGTTTCAAGTGTTCTTGATTGTTCCTAAGTGTCATTTCATTGTTTAGAACATCTATAGTTCACTTCATGGTCACAGTCCACACACTTTGTTCATTGTACTTGGGGAGTTTTTGTAAACTAGCCTTTTGATGTGTATTTCTCATTGTTCAAGCCTATCTAAGTCTTACTAATGAGTTTGTATGTGTCGCACTTGATTTCATGTCTAAAGTCATTGTGTTCACCCATGGTTCTATCTTGCATACTTAGACAAGTTTTGGTTGCACAAGTTAACCCATTAAGACTAGGAGCACATGGTGCACTCTTAAGCCCTAATTGGGACTCCTTCATTGTTCAGAAGTGTGCCCTACACCCTCTAAGAGTGCATAGCACACTCCTAAACATAATTCCCATTCCTTGTTCCAAACCATGCCCTTAAGAAAGCTTTCCTCCTTGTTGAGCTCATGGTGCAATTGGGAAGGCCGAAGCCTAACCCCTTCAACCTTCATCACCATGCCTTGCACCCTCCTTAACCTTCTTGAATGCATGGTGCACTTGGAAAGAACAAATATTAACCTCTTCAACCTTCAGTACTAAACATTGTGCCCTCCTTGAATCTAATGATCACATGAACACACCACGAAGCCCTGAATCCTCATCCCTTCAGCCTTCGACAGTGCACCCTACACCCTTTCTCTCTCCCTTGAGAAAATAAAATACTTGGGAAGCCCAAATGTTGTTACTTCACCCTTCAGACCTGCACCTTCCCTTGAGATTTCTTTCTCTTGTTGAGTGCATGAGCACATATTGAAGGCTTTATCTTCGTCCCTTTATCCTTTTGGAGTGCGCCCTTGTGCCAAGAAGTTCCCCTTTCTCTTCCTGAGCACACTCTTAAGCCTTGAAAAAAACATTTACATGAAAAACATTAGAATAGGAGGTTTTTCAGGTTGATTCTTTCTTACCATGAATGATTTAAGTTGCAAATAATTCCAAAACAACATGGTAATGATGCATGAAGAGATCATGCAAATAGGGCAGCCAAAGGAAGCATTCAAGAATGAAGAACACATGATGAGAAAAGATGAAGAACAATGAAATCCTGATGATCGAAGAATCTCAAAAGACTCCATATGATCAAAGACCCTTTGGAGGGTGAGTACATCAACAACATGGAAGCTACATGCAAGATCATAGATAGAAGTGGCAACATTTGTCACCTTCCAATAAAGTTCATGTCATTAGTCACCATGAGTCCTAGTCATCAATGATAGTGACTTGTCATGTCCTCGCCACATGATGATGTGAAAATCATGATGTAATGCTGTAATTATGGTAAAGACAAAGAAGTATAAGTCCAAGAGTCATGTATGGAAAAAAGAGCCATATGAAGAAGTCCAAAGACATGTAATTCCAAGAGTCATATGTAATTCCAAAATTCATTTGGAAGTTCAAGAGTTATAGAAGTCCAAATGTCATTAGAATATGGAAAGTCAAGAGTCATGAGGATATTAAAGGTCATGCCTCAAGTCATAAAGGGAACCTCATTACTCAAGAAGAATAATTTTAACCTTGGATTCTCCCACAAGGCATTAGAGAGATAGAGATAGTACTATTGGGAAGAAAGTAGTGGCTCTAACACTCCAATATTGGAGCTAGTGATGTTCATTGTACTCATGCTTCTTGGAACTTTTGATTAATACTTGAAGCCATTTGGCCAACACATTTTCATGCATACATCATGGATTCTTTGGGACTACTCTTTTAATGTTTTTGGTTTATGTTGGCTTCCTTATGTACTAAAGTAATTGAATTATTTCAGTGACTTTGGTGCTCCACTTGTTGCAAATGTGTTGTGATGATTTTAATGATTATAACATCTATATGAACTATTTCTCTTGATTTCTAATGATCCTTTCATGTCCATGTGTGTGCATCTCCACTAGATTAGTACTATTACTTTTCTTTTAGAGGCTCACTTGCCCTCCCTTGTAGTGAAAGAACCTTGATAGATATACAATCAAACAATTCACAAAGCACACTCTCTTGCTCATTCAAAAGCACATACACACTACTCTCTCATGCTATTTTCTTAAGCCAAGTAAAATCTCTAAGTTAATGGAAATAGGGCCAGATTTCTAGATGGGACTCCTATGCCAAACAGTGTGAGGCCTAGTTGGGACCCCATATTGGGGAGATCCCTTGTATGTTGGCGGGATCCAACACCATCAACATTATGGTGCTAGAAAGAGGGAAGCCAATTTTTTATGGTTGATAACTCATCACATCCCAACCATTCATATTTTGGAAAAGATAGTAATGTCTCGAATACCACTCCAACTCCTATTCATGAGGTAGGGGGTTCTTCTCAACCTAGTCCAGAGTTGACCTACGAAGTTACCAACAAATAGCTCTAGGAAATTTAGCCTATTACCTGTCGGTTTGTGAAATCTATCAATTTACTCCCCATTGCTCATAATATTCCTCATCATCCCAATAAGAAAGAAACAAATCATATTGGTGTATTGGTTGCATAGGTGGAAGATTTGGTCTTTTCCACTCTTGAGGAATTAACAGAGTCTTCAACAGACACATTTCAACAAGAGCTTCTTCCACCCATTCATGAAGAGTACGAGGAATATCTTGTTCTTTTGGACAGAGAACAACTAGCAGTTGATTTTGAGTTTAATGATGGTTTAAACGATAAAGGAGAAGGATCATCAGATTCAGAATAAGAGGAGGAACCAAGAGACGAAAACATGGATGATCAAAACTTGGATTCGACAGCCCAAGTGCCACTTTCTCTTCTAGATATCTTTCATAGAATGACTAGATATGCAAGGAATTTGTTATTTATGTTTGATCCTAACAAGAAGAAAAAGGTAGAAGATCATATCTATGATATACACATGCATCTAAAAATGTTAGAGGTACAGTATGATGATGTTTCTTGTAGTATTTTTACTTTCACTTTAGAAGGTAGAGCAACGACATGGTAACGTAGTCTATCTATGAATTCAATCCATTGTTGGAGGGATCTTTCAAAATTGTTTTTGGAGAAATTCACTGGTGATAAGACCCCTGCCATGTTATTAAAAAAAATTTAGAAATAATAAGATTGAGGTAAAGGAGAAAGTCAACGAATTCAATCAATTAATGTTCAACAACATATTGGACAAGTTTTCCCCAAATACACAACCTCACAATTCTATCACTATATATTAATACACATTTTCCTTGCTAACAAACATCTCTAATTTTGTTAAAAGAGATGCAAAGGAAACACTGGCTTTAAAATTTGTAAGAAATAACTGTGGAGAAAGACTTGCGTGCCATTGGAGCTATCATTGATGATTAAGAATCTAAAGACTCCCAGGAAACTGTCAATAAGTCTGAACCTTCTTCAAGTAAGGCTAAAGAAAAGGATTTTGTGGATATTGAAAGCTTGGCTAAATATTTATAGACAATTACTAATGAAGTCTCATAATTAAATATAAAGTCAAGCGAGGCTTCTACCAGTAGAAATCCCCCTAAGTCTTTCTTATTCAGAAGGAATAACAATAATAAGCTACCTAAATCTGTCTAGAATTCAAATGTTGTGTTGATTGTTGAAAGTATAGGCATGGATAACTAATATTCCTTCCATCATGAATGGAATTCGAAAAAAACTTGCCCATAGTGGAATAATAATATGAATGCTCTGGAAACACATATTGTTGATACTTTACTAGCAGATGAGCAGTTTGAGCAGACAAAAGAAACAAATGAGCCTGTAGCGGCTAAGGAAAGTACAAGTATTAGAAATTATGTTAATATTTTTGATTTCATTCTTGATACTGAAAATGAAAGTGTTGAAGCACCACTTCAAAGTGAAGCCCCTCCTAAAAAACAAACTAGTCATTATAGTTTGAGGAGAAAAGGGCCCATTTCCGAACAAGAGGTGGGGAGAAAAAAATAAAGGATCAATTGTTAAGAAGGATCTCACCACCGACCAATATTGTTAGGAATGTGTTGTCGCTGCTACAACACACTCCAAAATTTTGGCCCGCAATGGTCTTTTATTTTGTCGTCGCAAACATTGAAGTCCATTCCATGTGTTTTCTTTAAGTGTTTTGGTCCCTTTTGCAAGAAAGGAAAAATGCAGTCTTTTCTCATGTTAGCTGTTGCATAAGGTGTATAAGATCGTTTTGGTGGTTTCAAGGGTTTATGTTTGTGTGAATTATTTTATGCAACCATTTAAACAATCGCCACACTCATTCCAAAAATTTTAAGAACTGTCGCACAAGTGTTGTCGCGGTCGTCGCAAAGTGTATCTTTGGTGTCACACTCATTGTATGCCATCACAAATTTGTCACACTAAGTAAAATGGGTGGTTCATGTGTCGCATATGATCTATGTTGTTATGTCATCAAGTTTTCTAAGTGTGTGGTCACAATAAAAGTCATGTCACGTATCACATTAGTTCACTGATCTTGCACTTAACTAATTTTTTAGAAATTTCCCTGCAACTTAAGCTCATCTGACCTTCCCAACCTACACATTACGTAGTTCCAACCCTCAATATACAACCATATCCCTTGACATTATGCAATGCATAGTTCCTACCCTCGAGGTCTGCACACTACGCAGTTCCAATGCTCAAGCCCATGCCTTGGCCCGCATAATTGTGCAATCTAGCCCCCTAGCCTAGCCTCAACTATGCATTTCACAGTATCTGAACTCAAGCTCAACCCTTGAACTCTTGAGTTGCACAATTGCATAGTCATGCAACCTCCTTTGCCTTCTAAAATTATGCAATAGGATGAGCCAGTGCCCATCCCCTCAGCCTGTCACACCGATCTCCAAGAATGCACAATTTCCTTCTTGAGTCTAGCCTGAACTATGCATTACATAGTATCAAGGCTCAAGAATCACCCCTGACCTCCCGAGCTACACAATTACACAGTGACTAAGCCTCTCTCCCAACCTGCAACCTAGTTCCAACTGAGTTAGTGGATTAACATGTTCCATCTTAGACTATGGGTTTTATCTGACTAATGTCATGTCGTCATGAGTGAACTAAAGATGCAGGTACTCTATCATACCTTGAAAAGATGATGAAGAAGGGGATGGAGAAGGAAATCATGATGAAAGACACCCGTGTAGCTGATTATGAAATCTCATCAATCAAGAGAAGACAAAATAGAAACTATATTGTGACCACAACTCAAGACTTGATATCATTGAATACTCACCTCTAATCCATAAGGAGGTGGATAGAAGAGCATCCTTAAGAAGACATGTAGCAAGCAACCAAAAAAGTGGCTTGACTTTGCCATGTCATCAAGCAGTCCATGTCAGCAGTGTCATATCATGTCATGTCATGAGTTGTCATATGCCACATCATCATTGTGGATTATGTAATTATTTATTCAAAATGTATTGTAAAGTGGAAGTCCAAAGGACACATTCATAATATGAAGAATCATGTAAAGTGGAAAATTCATAGGAATTCAAACAATCATGAGGGTAGTTAAAGAGTCACAAGGAAGGTGAAGCATCACCTCATTGGTTATATATAGGCCCTCATTATATTAGCAAAGGGAGTTTCACCTTGGCTCCTTCCACAAAGCATTAGTGAGACAAGCTAGTCCTTTTAGGGAGTAAGGAATGGATCCGATGCTCCATTAATGGAGCTAGTGGTGTTGATTGTATACATGTGTCTTGGAACTTTTACTTATTATAAAATCCTCATGGCCAACACATTCTTCATCCATGGATTATGAATATTTGTAAGACTATTCTATGGATGTTTGTAATTCATGTTTTCTTTCATCTATTCTAAAGTAGTTGAACCATTTTGGTTATTTTAGTACTTATCATATTGAGAATGTGTTGTAATGGTTACTATCGCTATCACATCCTTGTGGACTATTTGTATTTATAGTCACATCTTTGTGGATTATTCTACTGGATGTTAGACAAATCCTTATTGATTATGTATGTCTATACTAGGGTGGTACTATTACCTCTCTCTTAGAGGATCACTTTCTTTTCTCACTCCGTAGTAGAACCTTGACACACTTACAACCGAACACTCACTAGGAATAGTAAGTTTCTTTTCAAAGGCACATTTGCATTCCTCTCTTGTGTTGATAGTTAGAGGCAAGGAAAATCTTTAAGAAAAATGAAAACCGGGCCATATTCTGGATGGGGCTCCTATCCCAAACGATGTGAGGTCTAATTGGGAACACATATAGGGGATGCCCCTTGGATGTGGGCATGTACAACACCATCAAAATTTTGGGCGCTAGAAGGAGGGAACCCAAATTTTTATGGCTGATAACCTCACCCACCCAAATTCTACTTCCTTTGGTCAAGGAAGTAATATTCCAAGCACCTTCCGTGAAAAAATTCTCGATGTTGGTAATACTTATCAGGCCAATACTATATAAACTTGTGATATCTCTTATGACCATATCTAAGGCATTCACCCTATCACTCGTAAGTTTGCAAGAGCTATTGGATTGATACCTAGAGTACATAATCTTCCATATTTTCCAAAGAAGAACCCAACCACCCCCACTGGGATAATGGTTTCAACAGTTGAAGATTTGGTTCTCACTACCCTTGAAGAGTTAGCAGACTCTGAAGAGAATGTAGAAAACCCAGAGCAACCTCCATCCTTCAACAATGGTGACAATGATAAGGTGGTGCTCTCGGACGATAATTTTCGTGGGTTAGGTGATGAAGAAGAAGAAGACCAATCAAATTATGACAGAGGGGGAAAACAATGACGAGGATATGGTGAACCGAGATCTAGACTAGATGAATCATGGCCCACTTGCACTTCCAGGTGTGTTACACAATATGCCGAGGCACCCTAAGAAGCTTTTAACAAAGTATGACCTTAGCAAAGAAGTGAAGGCGGAGGACCACCTTGACAACTTTTACCTGCATCAGCAAATGATTGAGTTACGCTATGATGATGTTGCACGTAGACTTTTCCCATGTACCTTAGATGGCAGAGAAACTGTATGGTATCACAACCTTCCTCTGAACTCAATCCATTATTGGAGGGGTTTTAAGAAATTGTTTCTTGACAAATTTGTTGATGATAAAAACCCCCGCATGCTTTTAAGAGAGCTGGGTACTCTTAAGATGGAGAAAAAGAGAAAGTGAAATATTTCAATCATAGGTTTAACTATTTCTTGAATATATTTCTGGTAGACACAAAAACTCATGACTCCATCACCATCGATTATTTGACATCTTCCTTACCAACAAGTATTGCACAATTCGTGAAAAGAACTGTGAAGCCAACTTTGGCTAAAAATTTGGAAGAGGAAATCATAGTTGAAAAGGACTTGCATGAGATTTGGGTCATCACAGATGAAGAACCAATGGAGGAATCCAAAGACACAGGTAAAAGATATCAGGCCTCCGTAAGAAAGGCCAAGGAGAAAGAAGCAACTGATCTTGAGAGCTTGACCTGCACCATCAAGTCTCTGTCCAATGAATTGATAGAGTAAAAAAAAGGTCAAGCCAGACCATCGTGAGCATAAAGCCTCCTAAATTCAACATTCTGAGAAGGGTTTCCAACTCCGGCAGTAGCATAAACCAACCGAACAAGTTTTCATAGAGCTTAAACATTATGCAGAATGTTGAGATTATGGGCATGGACCAATACTATTCGTTTCATCAAGAGTATCATTCATAAAAGGCATGCTCACAATGGAACCAAAACATGAAAGCTCTTATTGCACACATTATTGATACAGTTCTTTTAGATGAGAAGACTAAGCTGACGGATGAGAAGGAAGCGAATGTTGCAGCCGAGGAAACTGTGAATGCCAGAAACATAGTAAGCACACTCATTTGTGTTTACGTAGTTGAGAAGAAGAGTGTTGAAGAAAAACCATTGAGTGAGGCCCCAAATCAACAACATAACACTCAATACAACTTGAGAAGCCAATGGCCTACCTCCGGACAAGAGTTGATGAGGAAAAAAATGAAAGAGAATTTAATAAGGAAGATCACATTGCCCGTCAACTCATCCTAGAATACTCAAAACAAGTCTGGAAATGTGGCTACAATGAAAAGTACTTAGGCAAACAACAAAAGTAATCCCATCATTACGAAAGTAGCAGATAAAGAAACTCCACTAGACACTTCAGTAATTTTTCCCACACTGGATTATAAAATAGTTGATGAGATGAAGATATATCGCATGAATATTTTACTCTTTGAATTGACAAAGATTGCGAGCCAGCATGAACTAATTTTCTGCACACTCGACCAATTCGCCTCAGGTAACGATGCTTCTTTACATAAGGGATATAGTATGTCCTCTGGTTCCCTTGAATCTCTAATTAATTCTTTAACGTTAGATTAAAACACACTCTACCCTCCATTTCTGTTAACGTTCATGCATGGGTGATTGTGGTGGAGATATCCTCAAGGATCTTATGGGGATCCTTGGCAGACAGTCAGATTAGCTGTAATTGGCACATAGATACATGCACATATCCATATTAATGAAATGATAATCAAAGTAAGAAGGGAGATTGTTACCTCAGATCTTGGTGTGGTGTTGCTAGAGAACTCAAAATAGCAGAGTGGACGACCCCTCGGCTAGCTCCTAGACCAATACCTGCACATAGACAAGACGAGGCATAATATTGTAGCATATAACCTTGATAATCAATACAAGAAGACATAAGGATATCTAACTACATATACCTAAGCTACTCATAATCAATAGTGTTGCATAAACATGTAAATAAATCACAATACCAACACCATGGAGTAGACAACAAAACTGTAGGTCTATATTAATGATAGGAAAGAGTGATTACAACCATCAATTAAATCAAGCTTCCCTTACTCCTCCATCTCCTCTCTCTCTCTCTCTTCTTAACCTCTTGATGAGCCAATGTATAATACAAAGCTTTGACAGTCAATAGGCAATCCTTTCAATACTTTCGACACCTTTCACAATGCCCCAAGCCTCAAATATATAACATGAGAGGGTACGTCTTGCCAATTGTTTCATGAGTTCTATTGGGCAAAATCTAAGATGTTTCCATGCTTTATCATTCTTTCCCTGTTTTTAAGACTCTATTAGGAATAGTAATTCCTCAAATAGGTCAAATATGGATGTTTCCTTGCTTTATGGGCTGACATATGAGTGAATATAGGGATATTATTCGATCAACCCACTCCTTTAACTTCCAGAAACTCACTAAAGTGGACTAACGTTCTCCTAAGTCAACACAGAGAGTTACTCTAGGGACTAACGCACCTAATGCATGGCTAGGAATATTTATAAAGCACTTTGTGATCTAGATTTAAACAAGAACACAACAAATTATAGAGATAACCATAAACACAAAGATGCAGCGGAAATAATACTTCATTTCATTAATGTAAAATACTGAAATATACTTATAAACAGAAATTGAAATAAACTAGCTAGGGCGATGGTAGCTTATCTCTAAGAAGAGACATGGCAGCTACATGCCTCTGAACTAACTTACAATGAGGCTCAAGGGCCTTTTTATTATTGAACAATAAGAGCAAAGCCTAAACAACAAAAACCCTATCCCGAGGAGATGTAACACCAAGAGTTTATGGGCCCCGTTGGGGTGAGTTGGATAACCAACTTCCCAGGGTCGCGACTTGGTCATTTTATCTCCGTTTGATGTGCATGATAACCTATTGGAAATACCTCTCCTAGGGCTACAACGAGAAAGACGATTTTAGACAGAAAATTGTTGGTGGTAGATTTAAAAAAAAACGTTGTTTAGGGCTCGAAAAAATGCTAAAAATAGTAAACTATGCTACAATTAAGGAAAATGAAAAGCTGAAAGAAGCAATGATGGGGGTCCAAGTGGAATTGGTTGGTGTGGCCACCAATATCCACCTCGATCATTCCTCCCCACTTAGGAAGCAATGGTCCCCATTGCGTTGAGTTCCTCCATGAGATGAGGAAACTTTTACTGAACTTGGTCCCTGGTGAGCCACTTGCCCTGGTGAAGGAGTTGGCATGCTTTGACAACTCAATACAGTTGGATATTCTGCTAGTGAGTGTGCTTGATCTATGTGTCCATGATCAGATCAGTTGTAGCTTGTTCCATGCAATCTGGATTTAACTCTATGGGTGCGAGTTGTTCTGCAATGTCGAATGTGTCTAGTAATGGTGGAAAGTATGGCTGAAGGTGGTCCACATTGAACACAAGGTGCAGGCCAAGGAATGGGGAAATACTGAGCTCAAATGCATTGTCTCCCACAACCTTGGTAATGGTGTAAGGACCATATCAGACTAGTTTGAGTTTTCGATAGGCTCCCATAAGGCATTCCTTTTGTAAATGCAACCAGACTTTGTCGCCCACCTAAAACTTGTGTGGCACTCGATGATGATCATGTCGTTGCTTGTACTTGGCATTTGATTTCTCTAAAATGTCATTGGTGAATATGTTGGATGTGCTCAATGAATCTATTTGCCTTATCTGTTTCAGACTGGACATGAGCTGAATTTGCGTGAGTAGCTTCAAATGGCATGGCCACATCAATGGGACATTGTGGCTGGAATCCCAAGCCCACCTGAAAAGGGTTGTGGCCAGTCGAGTTGTGGAAAGCTCGGTTGTAGCTGTGCTAAACATAAGGGAGGCTCTTGTCCCATGTGCATGGATGCTTTGAGTTGTACATGCGCAAAATGTGTATGATCATCCTGTTGACAACCTTTGTCTAGCCATTAGTTTGAGGATGGAAGGCTGTGGACTTAGTGAGTTTGGTGTCTAGCGTCGACTAGAGATTGGACAAAAATGTACTGAGGACCCCGCTGTCCCAATCTAAGATGATAGACTGTGGGATCCCAAATAGTACCCACACTTTTTCAAAGAAGAGTTTAGCAGTGGCTTCTACTGTGAAATTATTCTTGTAGGCCACCATAATGGCCATCTTCGAGAACTTGTCAACGACTACAAAAACATAGTTGTTTCCATGCTTCGTGGAAGGAAGGCCTGACATGTATCCATGGAGATGGATTCACAAGGTCGACTAGGGGTAGGTAGCAGGGTATAGAGGCCTTGCTTCTTGATGGTCAGTTTGGAAATGGCACAGGCAGTGCATGATTTGATGTACTTCCCGACATCTTGTCGAATATTCAGCCAATAGAAATACGTTTTCAGTACTGCCATCATTTTCTCGACCCCGAAATGCCCAACAGCCCAACTATAGTGTGCTTCCCAAATCATCTTGGCATGCTCTCTTGAAGGAACATAAAGGTGACCCAGGTGGCATAACAAGGCATCCTGGAGGTGAAAATCTGGAACATGCTGACCCTCCAAGAGTGTCTGGTATGTGTTGCCGAATTCTGGGTCGCTTTTGTAGGGAAGTGGCCAATCAAAGGTCTTGTGCCCACAAGAGTTGAGCACTATGGTTAACGCCATGATTAGTGGTTGACTAAGACAATCTACAACATTATTGGTGTTGCCCTTTATACTTGATATTCAAATGGAACTGTTGCAGGTATGTGGACCACTTCTGATGGCGATCATTCTGAAATTTCCCTTGGGTCTGTATGAATTGCAGGGGTCGGTGGTCTGTGTGGATGATTGTTTCCTTCCCCAAAATGTGATGCTTCCATTGTCGGCAGGCCTACACAATGGAATACATCTCTTTGTCATAAATGTGATACTTCCAGATTGTGTCTGAAAGTGTCTCACTGTGATATGCTACTGGATGCCCATGTTGAGTAAGGACTGCCCCAATATCATAGTTAGAGGCATCTGTCTTGACCTCAAATGGTTGTTGCAAGTTTGGTAATGCGAGCACTGGTGCCAAGCAAAGGCGAACTTTCAAATCTGTGAATGCCTTCTGTTGAGATTCAGACCAAAAGAATTTTTCTTTCGCTCCTCCCTTGGTGACTTGAGTCAAGGGCCAAGTGACATGAGAAAATCCAAACACGAACCTGCGATAGAAGTTGGCAAGACCTAGAAAGCTACAAAGCTCTATTAGAGTGGTTGGAGATGGCCAATCCTGAATGACTTGGATCCTGGCCAGATCCACATGCACCCCCTTTTCATTAATAATGTATCTCAGATACTGAACCTGGGTCATGCCAAAAGTGCATTTCTCCAAATTGGCACATAACTTGTGCCGCAGTGTTTGGAGAACCTGTCAGTTGTGGTGGAGGTGCTCTTCCCAACTCTGGCTGAAGATCAGGATGCCATCCAAGTATACCACTACAAACAAGTTAGTGAATGGCCGCAATATGTCATCCATTAGCCTCATGAAGGTTGCAAGAGCATTCGTCAATTCGAAAGGCATAACCAACCATCTGAATAGCCCCTCCTTGGCTTTGAACGAAGTCTTCCACACATCGGAAGGTTCGATTGGTACTTGGTGATATCCTGACTTCAAATCGATCTTGCTAAAATAATTTTCCCCCTTCAGTTCTTCCAGGAGTTCATCAATCCGTGGGATTGGGTACCTATTACAGATAATGATCTTGTTCAACACTTGATAGTCAATACAGAGTCTCCAACTCCCATCCTTCTTCTTTACCAACATGATCAAGCTCCCACAGGGTGATGAACTCGGACGGATGTGACCTTTCTGCAATAGCTCCTGAATCTACATCTTGATTTCATCGTTCTCCAGAACGGAGTGTCGATAGATTGGTCCATTGGGCATCAGTGCACCTGGGGTCAGATTGATGGAGTGCTTGACCTGATAGTGCAGAAGAACCCCTATGAGGGAGGTGAAGATGTCTTTGTACTCCTCCATGACCTTTTCCATATGTCATCGTCATGCGGAGGGGCCTTGTTTGGAGGTCGTGGCTACCGTCTTCTTCTTTCCTTGAGGGTGTATCATCAGGAAAACAAATTTCCCAGTTTTGGAAATGAGCTTACTACATTGCTTTGTAGTAACCAAAGAGATGGCGGTAGTCGGTGCTACCTCTGGTATCCTGTACAACTTATTTCCCAAAGTAACAATAACGACACGGGGCCTTGATTCATACATAGCATGTCACTTCCACAAGTATAGTTGTCCTAATAAGACATCAAAAACTTCAAGGGGAGAAATGTAACACAATAACTCATCCGCAAAGGGCTTGATGTTGTATGGAAAGTGACACTGCTGGCTCACGCGAAGATCCCGTCCTTGGTGAAGCCACCCGATGGTGTATGGTTGTGGATGTGCTATGGTTGGTAAGCCCAGCTGCTTCATGACCTCTACAGAAATGAGGTTCTTTTGGCTCCCCTTGTCGACAATAAAATGTAGCGGGGATCCCTTTACCGACATTTGGGAGTGGAAGAGATGCTCCTCCTCCTCTAGATCTTCGGGTTCCTCCTTTTGGATCTTCATGGTGGCAATGGTGGTGTTGGGCTCCACATCAATAATCTGCTTCCCTTTGTCATTCCCCTTCTCAGGTTCTAACTCAGAGTCTGAACATGCATATGATTCTGAAACCTTTAGCTCAACCACCAGTGACTGCTTGGCCCGACACTCACTTGTGTTGTGAGTGGATCTCTTATGGAACTCACACCACTTTCCCGTGTCCTTTTTCGGCTTCATGGTGCTATTCTTTGCTTGCAGCTTTGGCGGGTTGCCTTGGGCTGCCCCACCTTGGCTTTGTCCTTTGTTCTACAGTTTGGGGGCACCTTTCCCTTGCTTCAGATTCACAGATCCAAAGTCTCACTTCTTCTATTTAAACTTTTTCTCAACCTTAACGGCATATCGGTATGTCATGCTGAGCGGGGAGATATTTAGGAATTCTATTTCTTTCTAGATGTACTTGTGCATGCAGCTGTGGTATTTAAGTACCAAATGCTGCTTCGAATCCTTGATACCCAACTTTGTGCGAAGGGTATGGAAAATATTGGTAAACTTTGGCACATCTTGGTCTCTTCCTTGCCGCAGCATGATCCACTTTATGTATTGATCCTCATAGCTTCTGACAGGGTAGTACTGCTCCTTGATGGCATCCCAGAAAGAATTCCAAGTGGGTATGGTTGAAAATAGTGAGCCTGTTCTTTCATCCTTCTGTTCGCAGTAGGTTTCCCACCAGTCCTTGACATGGGAGGCTGCTTTGAGAAAAGCTAAAATAATATTTTCCTGACTGGAAAAATCATGAACAGAAAAATAACCCTCTAGCAGATTTAACCATTTATCGATGGAATTTGCGTCTATCTGACCCTCAAATATGGGGATTTCAAAATTAACTTGTACTTTAAATGGTGTGGCATTTCCAGAGTAGCTGTTGGAAGCTGATGTGTTGCTCCTGGGTAGCCGTTGAAGGATTTGCGCAAAGCTATCCATCATCGCATTCCTTTGTCACTCGAGGGCTTCTTCAAGCAAGATTTTGATAGGATCTCCTGCCCCCTCATCTTTCTTTTCATCCACCATGGGAGACTGTTGGGATTTGCAAGGCTGGTCTTGCAAAGGTTCGACTAGTTCAAGCCCTAACTCCTTATATCCCAACCTCGTTGGGGACATGCAAAGAAAGAAAGAAAAAGAGCAGACCACTTTGATACCACTAATCTAGATTTAAATGGGAATGCAACAAATTATAGAGATAAACATAAACACAGAGATGCAATGGAAATAATACTTCATTTCATTAATGTAAAATACTGAAATATACTTACAAATAGAAATGGAAATAAACTAGCTAGGGCGATGGTAGCTTATCTCTAAGAAGAGATGTGGCAGCTATATCCCTCTGAACTGCCTTAGAATGAGGCTCAAGGGCCTTTTTATTATTGAACAATAAGAGCAAAGCCTAAACAACCAAAACCCTAACCCGAGGAGATGTAACACCAAGAATTTATGGGCCCCATTGGGGTGAGTTGGACAACCAACTTCCTAGGGTTGCGACTTGGTCATATTATCTCCGTTTGACGTGCATGATAATCCATTGGAAATATCTATTTGAGGGCTACGACGGAAAAGACAAATTTAGACAAAAAAATCGCTAGTGATAAATCTCCAAAAAAACGTCATTTAGGGCCTCAAAACAACTCTGGAAGTTTAGGACTTGGAAAACTAATAAAAATAGTAAACCATGCTATAATTAAGGAAACTGAAAAACTAAAAGAAGTAATGGTGGGGGTACAAGTGGAATTAGCGGGTGGCCACCAATATCCAGCTGGTCACTTTGCTAGTTCTTGGAGAGCATTAGCTTGGAAGATAGGCTTGTGAACTTGGTTAATCTTTCAGTCATCTTGTCTTTCTCCTCTGAGCTGATGAGGAGGTAATTTTCTTGTATAATAGATGACCCCTAATGCGTGAGATCAGAGGCAAAGATGATGGCCAAAATACTTTATAACTTTCCTATTCTAGAAAAGAGAGAGAGAGAGGATCGGAGCTTTGGGACTACGAGAAACTTGATACAACACATATATATAAATTCTAAAATCATGTCCTGAGTCAGGCATTCCCACTCTCAGTAACTATGCATGCTCAGTAACTATGTCAGAGTGATTTCTCAACAAAGAGATATGATGATTGTGTCCACCAATAAGCACAATGTGGAACTTGTGTCATAATAGGATCATCCTGATGAGCTATCTCCAAAAAATAATATACACAACTTGGGAGAGGAAACAAGGCTGAGTGATGTAAACCTCTACCCAAGGTCTTGATCGACGATTCATCTTAACAACATATTTCGATACATGCAAATAAAGGCATTTAGGTGGAACATGTGTGAAATCAGTAGATTACTAGTCAATAATGAGAACTATTAACAGATGTGAGGAGGGCCACCAATAATGATGATAGCCTCCAAGACGCACAGTAAAATCTAGTGAGTGTGAATAATGCTTTTGTTGTTGAACACTCGTAGAATCGTTTAACCAGGAACCAATAATGAAAACCCCTAATCAAGCACAAGGTAACCTGCCACTGGTGTCTGCAAGTTCCAAGGCACTGATGTGTTTATGGATTTGCTTTCTAGATAGAGTGTTGAAGTCGATAGGAAGAGACATGTCGAAAGGTAGGCAATAATGTGTCCTACATCAATTGACATGAAACGGGACAAGAATGATTTTTTTTTGAAGAATAGTTTGAGCATTGGGTCAAATCAACAGAGGGCATGATGGAAGTATATGTTTGATGGTTTGATGGAGGAAACAGAGGATAAAGGGATCCCTTGAACAATAGAAGGCATGACACAAAGGTTTTAACCAAGCAACACTAGACTCATGAACACCAAAGAGTGTTAGGATACAGAGATGCAAGAACATTGGGGTATATAGGCTAAACTCATAGGATGGTAAGGTTCATTTTTAGAGGCCCTCACAAAGAAGGTTTTGCTGAGGGAGTATCATATTCAAGGGAATGACTGCGGCCAAAAAATGTTTTCCAAAATACAGATATAAATTAATTATATTGTCTAATTTTCCCCATCTGATTAATTTAATGAATCTAGACAGGTAAACTCGGTGTTATTTTCATATTTTGAGAGAATGAAAGATCGTAAAGAGTGACTCCAGGGGGGTCCCTTTGTCATAGTTGTTAATCAGGTGTGACAAAGGTTTAATAGTATACCCGACATGGTTCCTTTTCCATAAGTTAGTCTATTTAGTTTGGGTAAAGTGATAAAACTATGCTTAATAGATGTTTGCCTCATTTTTGTTATGAGTATGAGGGGACGGAGTGAACTTGATATTCATTGTGAAATTTTAATGAGTCATACGATGACAAACTCAATAGCTCTTCATCAAATTTTAACAATTCAAATGAAGAAAACTCAAGGTATATTTTGCAGTTTAATGAGTGAGGAAGAAGAGGTAAAAGAACTTCTCATGCCTTCTTCATCAATTTAATGAGCCTGAAGAAGGTAAAAACTCAGGGATTTTTAAATTTAAGAGTGAGAAAGAGCCCCAAAAAGGAAAGTGCTCATATCATCATCATAGGAGCTTTACGAGCCCGATGATGAAAACTCAAGGTTTTTTCAATTTTGCAAGCGAGAAAAAGTTCCTAAAAAGAATGCTTGGAGCTTCTTCATAAGTTTTTAACGAGCCTGAAGAAGTAACTTGGGGTTTTTTCAATTTTACGAGCAAGAAAATGTCCTCAAAAGAATGCTCAGAGCTTCTTCATAAGTTTTTAACAAGTCTGAATAAGTAACTTGAGGTGTTTTCAATTTTACGAGCGAGAAAAAGTCCTAAAAAGAATGCTCAGACTATCTTTTTCAGTTTAATGAGTGAGAAAAAGAGAGAAAAAGAGTCGCTCAGATCTTCTTCATAAGATCTTAATGAGCCTGAAGAAGTAACTCGGGAATTTTTCAGTTCAAGAGAAAGGAAAAGTCCCAAAAAAGGACACGCTCATATCTTCTTTGTAGTAGTTTAACAAGCCCAAAGAAGGAGACTTGAGGTTTTTTGGATTAATGAGCAAGAAAAATACCATAAAAAGAATGATCGATCTTCTTTGTGGTAGTTTAACGAGCTTGAAGAAGGAGACTCAAGGTTTTTTCAGATTAATGAGCAATAAAAATACCATAAAGAGAATGCTCGATCTTTCTTGATCTCATGCTTGAAAATAGAAGGGTCTATTCCATGCATTTCCTCATAAGACCAAGGGAAAACATTGCAGAAATCCTTAAAAGGGTAGGTGAAGCTTGCAATTTCCTCATGATTGCAGTCATATCTAATTTGAATATTTTCCACAATGCTTGTCTTGACTGAGATATCAATGAGAATTATCTTTTAAATATTTCCCATGTTCCCTTTTGAATCCAAAGTTTGGATGGTTTTATAACTCAAGGAAATGATCTCAGGTGGTTAAAAGGATAGGATTTGTATAGGGGTCACGTCTGAATCAGATATCGAAATGCGATGGTGAGAGTTTTCCCAAGTTTGCTCCTCTAAAGACGTGATCTCTCGAATACCTTCATCCGTAGGTGGGACTTTATTGAGGAGATCATTAGAAGGAGTCATGATGGGAGAGGTGGTGGTACTGTTAGTCATGACCAAAGTGACTAGAGAATTGGATGCATATTGAATGGCTTGGTAGGCCAATTCTACCAATGACAGTGGCATTTGTTCTCCATAAGAGCCAATGTCTATAGGGGCCGGGAGGATCCAAGGATCGGTTGGTTCATGAGGAATATATGAGACCATAGAAACTGCTTGTGGAACCACGAATGGTGGGAGAGGAAAACAACCCATCATGGAAGAACCCTTCAAAAGATTAGTACCGACTGATATAAGAGTCAGGTATGCTACCCACTAAAGGTACAAAGCCACTAGGTAACAGGGAGTAATCTTGGGTGAAAAAGGACAACTGGTCCACTGTGACTATCATTCCATCCAATGGAAATAGGATGATACGAAAGACAATAGACACAATGGTAGTCATGGCATAAGTCCAACTATGATTCAACAACCAATTATAGTCAAGTTTTCAATCCACAACTTCAATGTCCACCATTACCGTTTTCCCACTCAAAGTGATGAGGTAGTTGGCAAGGTAACCTTTTGGCATGAAAGTGTGGCCGTAGAAAGATTTAAGGGAGTTTGACAATGGTGAGAGGGTTGGAGAACCCAAGGTGAGCCAACATGAAGCTGACATGATGTAGGTCAAAGCGCCTTCATCAATGACAATTCTATGTACCCCTCGTCCTTTCGAAATAATTTACACTTGAAATGCAAGCTGGTGTGAAAGGGGAAGTTTACATTTGTCCATGTCAAATATTGATAGCATGGAATCCTGAGGGTCAACCTAACCAATTTCCAAAAACAAAACTTTCCTTTGTGCTGGACAAGTTTGAAATACTTTGAGCGTCGACATAGCTGCTGGTGCTTGTGTCAAATCTTCTACAATACTATAATTCTGGGTAGCACATGTAGATGTATTATGTGTTGTGTGACAAAGTGCCCCTTTTGGGGGGTGAGTCAAAAGATCAACAACCATCTGTTTGATATGAAGATCATTGGAAGGTGGTGGGTTTGGAATCGACGAAGATTCCTCAACATTAGCGATTGGAGCTCCATAAGTTTTGGCTCTCATTTGAAGATCGACCATTTCAAAAGTGTGAATGGTGGATGGTCCTTAACTAGCTGAAGGATGATGTCAACTGCCATTGCCCCTTGTAGGGGTTGAGGCTGGTTTATAATAATATGTTGTTGCTACTGAGTAGGGAAAGGGTTGTTTAGGATTGCGGGGGTCCAACCAGTGTCCTTTTGAGCAAGGAGATTTGTGCATTCTTGGAGGTGCAAACAACAATGTGTCATATAGTCTTCCACACAGATATTGCATAGGAACTTGACAGCTTTTTCCTTTTTGCTATTAGGTGGCACAATAATTTTTTGCTTTGGGTTGGACTGCTTGGCTGAGTGCTCTTCAGAAGGAGTGATATTTTTCTTATTCTTCTTATTCTTACCGCCGAGTTTTATTGTAGACTACACAAAGTTTATCATGGTGGTAGGAAGAGCATTCGATTGGGTAGCAGGGTCAACTGGAAACTCGGAAATGTGTCCGCTAAGTTTTTTTATAGCAGCCCCAGAGGCAGTGCCGATAATAACATCAGCGTGCGCTCCGGGTTGCTGAGGAGCGAGAGCATTGTAAGTTCTCGGGGCATTGGGGATGATGTCGTATAATGTGCTAGACTGTGAATACATCAAATCTAAGTGCTGAGCATGATGAATGGATTGGTCTTCAGTGACCATACCACCTAAGGAAATATCCTTAGCGATTTGGGGGAGAAGAGATTTGCAGAACCAATCCGCTAATAGATAATCTGGGAGGGGCATTTTGACTAGCCTCTGCCTACGTCTCCATTCATGGATGTGATCGAAGATGTGGGTGGTGGTGTCTTGGCATAAAATAGTAAGGAGTTTCATCCCTATTTCATAGCTGATGGGTAGCTAAAAGTGCTTTAAAATTTCCATCGCTAAAGTGCCAAAGGTATTGACTGACGTGCGTGGTAACTCAATGTACCACTTGGCTGCATTTCCAGTAAGGGTGCGGGGGAAGAGTGAAAGATGGATACTATCATCAACCATGGAGTTAGAGACGCACCATAGATGATAGGTGGTGATGTGTGTACCTGGATCCTCCCCTTGTTTCCCTTTGAACTTCGAGATGTCGGTAGGAATTTTGTGTGGGATTGGAGGCCAAAGTAAGTTATGAAATATGGGGTCATTGGTGAGTTTGTTAAAATCAAGGATTTCAAGGGTTGCCAAAAAAGGAAAAGTATTTGGTGCCCCCAATTCAGACCAAGGTGATGACAAATGACTTGAGGGTCCTTGCGGTCCTCCCATCATATTGTTCCCAACATTATACATAGGATTTGCTGAATAATAATTTCCTTGGGGAACAATCGTATATTGTGGCTGTCCATAGGGGTTGTTAGGTTGGGGGGATATAAGTTTGATTTCCCCCAAGATAATAAGCGCCCCCTTGACTCATTTGAGGTTGATAATGGGGTGCCTATATGGATTGAGCGAGACCAGGTTGTGGGATCTCACCAGCTGCATAGTTAGCCATTGGCATTTGACTGACATATGGAGGATTCATGTCAATCAATGACTGTCTAGTTTGTCCTGTAAACGAAGGGGGAACAATTATGTTCTCAACCGGTATATACATATTAGGAATGGTGCCCCTAGGCATTTGAACTTGGGGGTTGGAACTAAACAAAGGATTCCAACCAAAGGGGTTGCTGAAGGGACCCATGCTAACCGTGCTATATGGATCACTATAAGGAGCACTATGTGGAGCACTTGCCGAAGGTTTGAGAGCTAACACAAAAGGGGTGGAAACTGGTATGTACTAGGTTTTGCTCATGTTGGGTGTAACTATGGTGCTCATACTTGGCACCATTGGGATAATAGGGCTTGCCATCAGTGGGGTAGTACTAATTGTCGATTAGGGAAGTGAGGGTGGACCAAAAGTGTCCGCAAAAGCCCACAGCCTATTAGACATCGATGGGATGGTAGGTATAGGTACAATGGAAGACATAGGAAGTACAGGTGAAACTTGAATCAATAGCAGTCCCAATGGATTCTTGATCAGAGGATTATAAGGAGGGATAAAACCTTCAGTAAATAAATCTTCCGGTAGACTTGAGTCATGGGATGTATACACTGATTACTTGAATATGGGTAATCTGGCTCACTTGGGCTTAGTGAATCCTCCATAGTTAGTGGAGGAAGACCTTGTAGCCATCTAGATTGATGACAAGGGCCATATGTAGCCATAGTGACCGATAAAATTTATCAAAATATTTTATAGTGATGTTTATTATAGTCTCAGTGATAACAAACTAGCACCTAAAAAATAAAAAATACTCTAAACAAGTCAATCAACAAGCAGAGGGTATGACCTTGTTTGATAACCATCGTTTGCTGGAGATGAAACCTAGTATCACAATGGATAAAAGAGAGAGTTTGACAAATGTACAGTTACAATTACTCTTGAGCTTCACCCGAACCTCAAATTAAGGGGCCAAGTACTCTCGTGAAGATGAGAACCCTCTCAAAAACCGAAGACATAGTAGGTTTGTCTATTTAGGTATTAGGGAAGCCTGCCCTAGTCACCTTGTGTTTGTCCCTAAAATGTATGGCCGCTATGGTTACCTCAAATCATAGACACTACTAGGGGGGACATGGTCGTATATAGTACATTGTGTAGGTAGGACACTTGAGTCCCCGACTCAGCTTCGATATCCCCGAAGGGATCCCTGATACATAGAATAACCAAAGGAGTTGTAATCGAAGGTGGGATAACTTTCATTTATAGTCCAATGTTGTCTCACATTTAGCTTCACTTTGATTGGAGTGGTCCCAAATAGCATGAGTGCAGAAGGATTTCCCTCTTTAATGACACTAGTGTCGATGTACGATATTGGGCAGTTAAATCACAGTTGCCTAACCCAAGATCATATCCTAGACTAATCTGTGTGTTTATTCATAAAAGAGTTGTTGATTGATTTTATCACCATGTAAATTTTAAATGTACTTTGTTAATGTATTCAAAGGGGGTGTTCACATATGGAGTTATGTGGGACTCTGACAAAACCATGCAAAAAAATTCTTTAAATTTCGCTTCAATGAATGAGTTGCTTCTACAAGGAAAGGGTCATTTATACATCAATATATACCATGCATTCAATATAGTAAAACAAAAGCACAACCGATATAAATACAATGCTCTCTAACAACTTTTAAACCTAAATAAATGTAGGATCTAACCAACTAAGTAGAAAAAATTGTAAATTTTTTGTATTTTCTTTTTTATGAAAAAACTTAAGCAGTAAAACTCTTTTCCTAAAAGGAAAAAATTATTTAGGAGACAGAAATCCAAACAAACATGCACAACTATAGATCCTTGATCAGCCTACAAGAAACTTTCCCAACCCAGGATTTCACAGAACTGGTTGTTTATCAAGATTTGGCTAGCTAAAACACTTCAATAGAGGACACAAAGAGTTAGTGGCTGCACGAACGCTCTGTTTGCAAGGCAACAATGCTTTATAAAGGACCAATTTCATTGTTGTGGTGCATTAGTGTGGAAGAGGCTCTAAAACAAGGCTATTGGGATCAGATCAAAGGCTGAGCACTGTGAGAAGGGTGTTGTATAGTCCTGAGTGGTCAGAAAGGGGATCAAGAAGTACAAGAGGGCCCAGAAGAAAGAGAGATCTAGGAACTTTCAGGGGGAAAACTGGGAACTAAGTGTAGTCCCCAACGGAGTTTCCAATTCTTCTATAGGGATTAATGCATGAGTGATTGTGGTGGAGATAACCTCAAGGATATTCCCGAGATCCTTGGAAGACAGTCATATTAGCTGCAATTGACACAAAGATAGATGCACATATCCATATTAATGAAATGATAATCAAAGTAAGAATGTACATTGTTACCTTAGATATTGGTGTTGTGTTGTTGGAGAACTCAAAATAGTGGGGTGGAAGACTCCTCATCTAGCTCATCAATACCTGCACATAGAAAAGACAAGGCGTAATATCATAACATATAACCTTGATAATCAATATAATAGTACATAAGGACATCTAACTACATATACCTAAGCTACTCATAATCAATAGTGTTGCATAAACATGTAAATAAATCACAATACCAATGCCATGGAGTAGACAACACAACTGTAGGTCTATATTAATGATAGGAAAGAGTGATTACAACCATCAGTTGCATCAAGCTTCCCTTACTCCTCCATCTCGTCTCTCTCTCTCTCTTCTTAACCTCTTAATGAGCCAATGTCTAATACAAAGCTTGAACAATCAATAGGCAATCCTTTCAATACTTTTGAACCCTTTCATAATGCTCCAAGCCTAAAATATATAGCATGAAAGGATAAGCCTTGCCAATTCTTTCATGAGTTCTTTTGGGCAAAAGCTAATATTTTTCCATGCTTTATCATTCTGTCCTAGTTTGTTAGACTCCGTTAGGAATAGTAATTCCTCAAACAGGTCGAATCTGGAGGTTTCCTTGCTTTATGGAGTGACATATGAGTGAATATAGGGATATTATTCGGTCAATCCGCTCCTTTGACCTCCAGAAACTCACTAAAGTTGACTAACTCTCCCCCTAAGGAAACAGAGAGTTACCCTAGGGACTAACACACATGATGCATGGCTAGCAAGATTTATAAAGCACTTTGCTAGTTCTTTGAGAGTGTTAGCTTGGAAAATAGGCCTGTGAACTTGGTCAATCTTTTAGTCATCTTGCCTTTCTCCTCTGAGTTGATGAGGAGGTCATTTTCCTATTTAACAGTTTGAAATTTTAAACTATAATGTGCATAATTGCTTAGTTGATTTTGGTGCATCTATAAATGTAATGCCTTTATCTTTAGCAAATAAAATCAATGCAAAGTGGGATAAAGCATATGCACAAATCATTTAGTTGGATAAGACTCTTGTCCATGCGATTGGTGAACTCCTAAATGTGCTTATTCCTTATCATCTGACTAATCAGTTCACCAATGTATAAATATAGTAATTGTGGACATTCGAGAAGCATATGAGGTATTGTTGAGCATAGAGTGTTCCAAAATGTTAAATAGGTATTTTTCTATGGACTGGTCATATTTTTGGCTTCGTACAAGGGTAGGAACAATCAAATCCAGGTGAACTCAGAGAAATACATGAAAAACATGGTTACTCCCTTCGAAGGAAAAAATGAACCAATAGCTTTCGTAGATATTATCTTTGGAAATTGCTTTCTTGAAACTGATCTAGGGTGCTATCTAGCTCAACCATCCTGAGTCCCACCTAACACATAGTTGGAACTCCTTCCTAGTCCAACTGGCAAAAATGACATTTGTAAAGTTAGTAGTAGTAATAGTCATACTAGTATAACACATAGTTCTTGGACATACGATGTTTGGACAATATATTTTGATGGTTCTAATATGTAGGAGGGCTCTGGAGTTGGTTGTGCTTTAATAGACCCACGACAGAGGGAAAATATGATCTCCAACCGCTTGGAATTTGAGTGCACCAATAACAATGCAGAATATGAAGCACTCATCTTGGGTTTGCAAAGTGCCATTGACCTCAACGTTGTAGTCCTCAAAGAAGTAGGTGACTCAGAAGTTGTCATATGATAGGTACAGGATAATATACACCATGTGTCACATCATCTAAAGGGTTATCAACAAGAGGTATAGCATTTAATTTCTAATTTCAAAGCTTTCAATGTTATTTTTGTTCCTAGAATGCGTAACATAGCTGTAGATGCATTATAAAATTCTACTGCTAGGTTGTCACCACTTAGGGATGGTTTTTATGTAGATATTATTTATAAACTATCTGTCCCTGACAATATAACTAACTTACACATTTTTAATGATTACCAACAAATATTGTCCTTTATGGTGAATGTTGATGTATTCAAGGATGCAGATATCAACGAAGACGAGAACGAGAAATAATTGTAGAATACATCCCACATAAACAAAGAAAACCCCATTCCAAAAGGCGTGGTATCAGTTGAGAAGCTATATGACCTATAGAATCACTTCTGAGGGCCAGTTAATGCAAACACCCATAGCTCAACGTTATCACATGAGAAAATAAATATTAGAATGGAAAAATATCAAAAAATTTTCAATCTTGGTAATACTTGTACACCATAGGAGTGACAAGATTTTATCCACTTATTCAAGCAGTATCGAGATGCTTTTGCATGGATGTATGGCAAGCTCAAAAGTTATGGAACATGAATTCTCTAGCACGTTATTCCAATCAAAGAAGGTGCCAAACCTTTCCAACATAAGCTACAATACACCCAACACTTGACCCTCTAATTCAAAAGGAGTTAAGGAATTTGCTGGATGATCGGATCATATATAAAGTGTGATGTTATACTTGGGTATCAAATATATTCCCAGTAAGGAAGAAGTCTGGGGAAATTCACTTGTGTGTAGATTTATGCAACTTGAATCATGCCTCAGAGAGGGATAAATACCCTATGTCGTCTATGTAGCAGATATTGCAGATAGTATCGAGGTTAGAGATGTTTTCTTTGTTAGATATATATTTAGGTTACAACCAGGTTCTAGTCTCAGAGCCTGACATTCTCAAAACTACATTCCACACCAAGTGGGGCAAAATCGCATTTAGAACAATGCCATTTGCGCTGGTCAATACTGGTGTAGCATTTCAACGTGGCATGGACATCGCATTCCATGGAATCATTAGGCATAGCATAGTGGTCTATCTTGATGATTTCATGGTGTTTTATAAGAAGAGATTTTACCTCTTGCGCCATTTGAAGAAAATTTTCGAGCAATGTTGCAAATACAAGATATCGCTTAATCACAAAAAGAGAATTTTTGTAGTGTCCAAGGGAAATCTCTTAGGCCATATTATCACAAAGAGTGGGATTAAAGTAGACCCTTAGAGGGTCATAACCATCACATAGAGTCCCTTCTAAGTCAATAAGAAAGCTATGCAATCCTTCTTGGGGAATATTAACTTCCTCCACAAGTTTATCTCCGATTATTCTCAGATTGTTAAACCCAAGCAGGAGATGGTGAAGAAGGATGTGATATACGAATGGGATAAAAGGGAAAATGAATCATTCTATAGTATTAAGTAAGCCATTGTAGAAGCACTTGCTTTGTATATCCCATATTATTTCTCTACACCTTCACTTCTGATACTTCTCTTGCCACAATGCTTACTTAAAAGGATGATCAAAATAATGAGTAGAAAATATCTTTCGTGAGTTCCAGCTTTCAGGGACCTAAACTCAACTACCTCGCCATTGATAAGCATGCATATATATTTTATAAGGCGGTGAAGCACTTCCAACCCTATCTCTTAAAGATCCATTGCATTATTTTTGTGTCGCACCCAAAATTTAGATCGTTGTTTGTTCAATAGGAGCTGGGTGAAAGAATAGAAAACTTGATGACTGGTTTACAAGAGCATGACATAGAATTCAAGCCAATTCATACAATCAAGGGTTGTGATCTTTGTTGGCTAGTAGCAGAAGAAGTAGATACGAAAGAAGAAGAACCATCCAGTTGAGAGTATGAAATCAAAATGTACAATGTTGAGCGAGATTCCCACACTACCATTATGAACTGTTGGTACATGGATGTGTGCCAGTATCTCGAGCATGACACCTTTCCCTCTCACTTGTCCGCATGACAGAAGAGGGCACTTGGGTTAAAAGAATTATCTTATTAGTTGGTACATGGGGTTCTTTTCAGGAAGCACCATAATGAAATTTTGCTAAGATTCTTGGAAGCGCATGATTCAGAGAAAGTATTGCATGATCTCCATGGTGGAAAAACTGGGGGACACTTTGCGGGTAACAGAATCGTGCTCAAGGTTATGTGGGTTAGTTTCTATTGGCCCAAATTATTTAAATATGATCACGCCTATGCTCACGTGTCTGGTTTTTCAAAGGTGTGTCGACAGAGGAAAGAGGTCAACCACCCCATTACAACCTATTGCAGTGGAAGAACCATTTCAACAATGGGGCTTATATGTGATTGGTGAAAATTTTATGCACTCGTCAAAGCAACACAACTCCATTCTCACTACCACAGACTACTTTATGTGATGAACAAAAGTATTTCTACTCAAACAAGTGAATGATGAGGAATTCATCAACTTCCTTACGCATAATAACATTTCTAGGTTTGGCATCCTGACTTCACTTGTTTTTTGAAAATGCAACATATTTCTCATCATTAAAATTATATGATTTTGCATTAGAAAATGGAATTTTATTGAAACGTTCATCTAACTACTATCTACAGGGAAATGGTCTTGTTGAGTCAACAAATAAAAATATCATCTGCATGATCAAAGAGACCATTTTATATGAAAAAAGGAATTGGAACTCCGCTTTGGTGAATGCTTTATGGGTTGACCAAGTCACACCAAAACCTTCTTTGAACACCTCTCCTTACTTCCTAGTGTATGAAAAAGAAGCCATCCTACCCTCGAACATGTACTTTCCTGCCCTTCAACTTTCACAAGAATCCTAGGGCAAGCCATGCTCATTGGTTCAGCATAGTATAAAGACTCTTCACAAGCTGCAAGAAGAAAGGAAAAAACCAAAAGAAAAAATTTGACTTCACTAGATTCGTATCAAGAGGTGTTTCGACAAGAAGTCATCCGGAAAGAATGAATTTAGTGTGGGTAACTTAGTCTTGAAGTAGGAAAAATCCCATGAGGACAAAGACAAGCACACTAAGTTGCAATCCCTATGGATTATACCATTCACTATCCATGAAAATCTTGGCCAACACACATTTCATCTTCAATCATTAGACGGTCTTGTGTTGTTTTCATTTGTGTAAATGAGCATCACATGTGAACACATTTTCTGGCTTCTTTGCATGTGGCTGAGTTGAAAAGAGTCTTGTGACACCAAAATAGTTGGCTAACTTTCATCCTCCTTCTTTGTTTTGGGTCATATATTTCGGTCGATGAAGTTACGATGGAAAATATGATCCACCCATAAGGAGAGTTTTGGTTAAAAGAAGATCTTTCTATCTATTCTGGAAACCATACACCACACTTGGTTCTCATGTTTCAGTGTTTTCACGCTTATCCAATTAGTAGATGTAAAAAAAGGGAAAAATCTAAACGAGCAAACCTAAATCGTAGGTCTCTATATGCTTCTCTGAAGGAACAAACTCTCATGCTCTTAATAAGTTAGGATCCCTCTTCCACCCACAAAATGAATAAGTGTCAATGCACAATCCTCTATAAATATATAAATAAAGGAAAAATGAGAGAAAGGCTTCCTGTGTAGATAGGTGAAGAAAGAAACTCCATTAGGTTACTTTCTAGGCTCATTGGAAGTGGAGCAATGTTTGTGTTCCTATAGTGACTCCGCCAGGGTACTGTCCAAGCATGTTGGCAGTGGAGCAACACTGAAGATGAAAATTATTCTCTGAAAATATAAAGCTTGTGAACCTCACTACCATTTGCAATTCGAAACATTGCGATATTTCTAAATCTTATTCTTGTGTTCAAATAAGAAAGGAACAAAGGAGACCATGTTTATTCATAGGGTAAGTGGGGAAGCCAATGTGATCTGGACGATGAACCAATACTCCCTAAAGAGCCGAGACCATGCAAAAGCATGTTGACTGAGAAAAAGAAGTTGGAATTCTACCAATGTGTCTCCAAGTGTTGTCATTGCTACAACACCCTCCAAAATTTTGGATCCTACCTTGGTCTTGTATTTTATTGTCGCAAACATTGAAGTCCATTCCATGTGTTTTCTTTAAGTGTTTTGGTCCCTTTTACAAAAAAGGAAAAATGTCGTCTTTTCACATGTTAACTGTTGCATAAGGTTTATATGATTTTTTTGGTGGTTTCAATGGGTTATCTTTGTGTGAATGAGTTGATCCAACCATGTAAACATCCTTTGCACTCATTCCCAAAGTTTTAAGCACTGTCGCACAAGTGTCGCCACATTCGTTGCAATGTGTATCTTTGGTGTCGCACTTGTCGTAAGCCATTGCAAAGTTATCAAACTAAGGGAAATATGTGGTTCATGTGTCACGAATGATCTATGTTTTTGTGTTAACAAGTGTTCTACATGTGTGGTCATAGTCAAAATCATGTCACTAATCACATCAGTTCACTGATCCCACACTTAGCCAATTTTCAGAAATTTCCTAGCAACTTAGCCTCATCCAACCTTCCCCAATTGTGCATTGTGTAGTTCCAACCCTAAATATGAAACCTTGTCCCTTGACACTGCACAATGCATGATTATTTCCCCCTAGGACTACGCACTACATAGTTCCAGTTCTCAATCCTAGACCTTGGCCCCCATAATTGCGTAATCCAGCCCCCCAGCCTACCCTCAACTATGCATTACATAGTCTCTAAGCTCAAGCTCAACCCTTGAGATATTCAACTATGAAAGTGCATAGTCACCCATCCTCCTTTACCTTCAGGAACTGCGCAACAGGTTGAACCAATGCCCATCCCCTCATCTCGTCACACTGATCTCCTAGACTGCTCAGTTGCCTTCCTCCGTCCAGCTTGGACTGCACATTGCATAGTCAATAGGTTCAAGCTTCACCCCTGAGATCTTGAGCTGTGCAATTGTGTAGTCACTGAGCCTCTCTCCTAGGCTACAACCCAGTTCTGACTCAGTCAGATGATCAAAATGTGCCATCTTAGACTAGGGGTTTTATCATATTGATGTCATCTCGTCATGAGTGAATTGTAGATGCAGGTAATCTATCATACCATGAAAAGATGATGAAGAAGGGGATGGATAAGGGAAGCATGCTGAAATACACCTGTGTAGCTGATTATGCAAGCTGATCAATTAAGATAAGACAAAAGGGACACCAGTTTGCGACCAAAACTCAAGACTTGATATCATTGAAGAATCCTTACCTTTAAGCCATAAGGAGGTGGATAGAAGGGCATCCTCAAGAAGACATGTAGGAAGCAACAAAAGAAGTGGCTTGACATTTCCATGTCGTCAAACAATCCATGTTAGTAGTGTCATGTCATGTCATGAGTTTTCATATGACACATCATCGTTATGGATTATGTAATTATCTATTCAAAAAGTATTGTAAAGTGGACGTCTAAAGGAAACATTTAGAATATGAAGAGTCACTATAAAGTCAAAAAGTCATAGGAAGTCAAAAAGTCATGAGGGTAGTCAAAGAGTCACAAGGAAGGTGAAGCATCAACTCATTGGTTATATATAGACCCTTAATGTATGAGAAAATGGATTTTCACCATGGCTCCTCCCGCAAAGCATTAGAGAGACAAGCTAGTTTTTTTGGGGATAAAGGAGTGGCTACAATGCTCCACTATTGGAGATAGTGGTTTTAATTTTATACATGTGTCTTGGAATTTTTACTTAATATAAAAAGCCTCATGGCCAACATGTTCTTCATGCATGGATTATGAATATTTGTAAGACTATTTTGTGGATGTCTGTAATTCATGTTTTCTTTCATTTGTGCTAAAGTAGTTGAACTATTTTGGTTATTTTAGTAATTATCATATGGAGAATGTGTTGTAATGTTTACTATTGTTGTCACATCCTTGTGGACTATTCCACTAGATATTAGACATATCCCTCTTGTTGATTGGTTTTATTGACCGTCACATCTTTGTCAACTATTCTGCTGGATGTTAGAAAGATCATTCTTGGTTACATGTGTCTATACTAGGGTGGTACTATTACCTCTCTCTTAGAGGCTCACTTTCTTTTCTCCCACTACAATAGAAGAACCTTGACACAGTTACAACCAAACAGTCACTAGGCACACTTGCTTTTCGAAGGCATATTTGCATTCCTATCTCATGCTAACAACTAGAGCAAAGGGAAATATTTAAGAAAACAGGAAACCATGCCATATTCTGGATGGGGATCCTCTCCCAAATGGTGTGAGGTCTAATTGGGACCACATATCTGGGATACCCCTTGAATATTGGTAAGTCCAACACCATCAACAAAATGTACAAAACAAGTTTGAAAATGTTGTTGTTTCTAAGAACACTTCCACTAGTAGCAAAAACAAGTCTATCACTTCAGAGGTTTCTAATAAAGCTACACCTCTAGACACTTCAACACTACTTGCTATAAATGAAACTATTGATTATAATGTAGTCGAAGACTTAAAAGGATCCCATGCCAACTATTGGCTTAGGGGATCTTGACCCAGGTTCAGAGGTAGTTGCGCCAACCAACGAAACCCTACACTGCTGGCCCTTTCGGCAACAACCCGCATAGCGCAAGTTGCAGTCTCACCCGAAGCAGTATTGGGGGATGGAAGAACCAAGTTTCTACATCCAGAGACTAGCATGATGTCTTCCAACACCTTGCATCTACCTTTGTGCAGATCGCTACACTTCTAGGGCTTGTTACTGTAACTGAGTTAAAGTCGCCTTCTCACCTTCATGAAGGTCCAAGATCAGTCTTTACGGACCCTAAACAATTGATTTATCCACTTTCGTGCATCATAAAGTAACCCTAGATTATATTTCATAGAGATCTACTTAATTCGTCAGATAACACAAAGGAAATGGTTTCTAACTTCACAGAACTTGACAATTATTCATAACATGCATTAATAAGGTAGATTCAGTACATTCATGTAGTATTCAATCATTATTTCATAAACATATCATTCAATCAATGGAATATAACATAAACAAATTTCATGGAAATACACAGTAATTCTTCAAAGAGGCTTCTTTATTGATCTTCAGGTTACTGATTATAGATTCTTATACCCTACACACATAGCTACATGGGTTTGCGTACTCAACTGTGTAGCATTTCCTTCTCTACCTAAGCATAGGAAGCAGAGCCTTCTTGCCTTAGCTCTGACTCATGACAACAAAAACTCTCCAATATACCCAAATCTCTATCCCAAGTTATCCCTAAGACTCGCTAAGACTCAATTATTTATAGCTTTCCTAATATAATACCATAGCCACCGGTTCATGGGTGAGTCTTCAAAACCGACCAAAAATAAGGGGCTAAGGCCCATTTGAATCTATCTATTTGTGCGCTCCGCATCCACTTTTTGCGGAGACTTTACATCTTTTATAAAATTCTTTGCAAAATTAACTAAGTTTAATTCAATTCTACCCTTAGGGACCCCATCCTAATAGGTCTCCAACACAAAGATCATGATCACCCTCGAGTCACTAAGCTGGTTGTTCCAATTTCTAGTGGAGTTCGCTGAATGACTTGGTTAAGGCATGGAGCTCCGCGATACTCTATTCTGCTACTTGTTGTCCCTCCTGGACTAGTTTCTCCGTGGTTGGCCCCTCTACTGCTAGTTGCGTAGTCTTCCATATCTAGTGCATGGCCTTCAGCTTCTCATGAATGTTTTGTGAAAGCTAGCAGGCTTCCTCTTGTTATTGGGAAATCTAGTATCTATATAGAGCTGCTAGTCCCATTAAGACGGGTAGCTATCTTAGAAACAAATAGATTAAAGTTACTTTCGTTTTCCTTTACGAGAAGTAGATAGGAGAGGAGCAAAGAATACCAAACTCAATCTTTTGCTTGGTTCTTTGCTTCTTCCTTCTCCTCTTTGACAGATCTTTGCCACTCCTCCCTTGACCACTCCGCTTCAAAGAGTACCTATAAAGTCAAAGCAGCATAATACCTTCAAAGTGTAGAGATCTACAATCATAAACAATATAGGACCAGATATATATTGA